>JAIPRK010000835.1:0-126267 GCA_025469195.1 Chaitophorus viminalis | reverse complement strand
CTAATTTTCAAATGACCCTATTAACCGGTGTGTGAGTCGAATAGACGAATTTTTTGCTGTGTGTTAGTATATGTGCGAATCGGGACCAGCCGTTTTGAGTCTAATAGGCGAATGAGTCAATTAACCGCGAGTCCAATAAGCGGCGACCACTGTATATATATATTTATAACATAACAGCCATACATAAGATGATATTAAATGATAAAATTATTGGACCTAAGTGGTATAGAACTTATTTACCATTATTGTATATCAATTCATTAATGTGCACGTAATTAAATATACCCATCAGCTATAACTATAACGAATAACAATAATAATAGTATTGTAATTAATTTTATAAAATAAGAATACGTGATTATTAAATTATTCGTATATCATGCATATTTTTAATGCATTATTTAAATTTTTGTCAAATAAATTATATTAAACTATTATTAATTATTCGCTCAAATTCGTGATGGTCAGGCATATAACGTATATCAATAGTTATTTCTCTAATATGCCGGATTAAATATTTGAGATTTTGAAATATAAGTAATGATTTTTAAAAGTTAAATACAATAAATGGATTAGGCATAGATTTATTTTTTTCTATTTACCTTTTGAAAATCTAAGAATTCCCAAACCCCGGGTAAATACGTATATCGTACTTCCGGAACTTTGAATTTAACAAAAAGCATACCAACAAAAGACGTGATTTCAGGAATTCTTCATCTTTGTGTTGACGTTACGTGGTCATCATTTTTATTTACCTTCAGTGAAACTAATTCGGAAAAATATGAAATAACTGGGGCATAGAAACTCGTCTTTATATTTTGCACGTACATTGTTACCGTGTATATTCTCCTAATTATATTTTTATTTACTATTTTTTTTTCCTGATGAAATTTAATTCTGTAAAAAATATAGACATTATATAATATTTCGCAAATTTATACCGTAAATACTACCTATAATAAATAGGTATATATAGCAATGAGTTACGTAAGTGTAATGGAAATTATAATATTGGAAATATTAAAATTATTTTACGATTTTATTTACTTTCATTATTCATTAAATAAACTCGACATATTATTAATAGTCCATAAAATATATTTTACTAAATCAACTTTTTAAAATTGAACACAAAAAATTTAAATATATTAAAAAATAAACATATACTATAATACATTAATAACACATGTATAAATCATATTATGACTATATTTTAAACATTTAATTGTGTTTTAAGATCGTAGAATATTCGTATTTTTTACTTGGGCTAATTTCAAAATACTTTTGATCAATTATATTATTATTATATTGTTAAATAAGTTTTAATGGTTTTTCTTTCGGTATATTATCAACACTGCATTTATATTCTAAGTAAGTGTTTTGTAAGACGAAGACAACACATGCGGGTGTCATACCTTCTTAAAAATTAATGATTGATTTACTTTTTATTTTATTCAAATACATTGCACTTGATGAAAGTTCTGATTTAATGAACCGAATGGATTTATGTCTTTAATATTATTAAAATGTAATTAAAAAGTAATTCTCAATAAAGTCTAAGCGTTATTAGTTTTAGATGACATAGGTATTGTTATATTGTTAAGGTACGTGGAAAAGTTGTAAAAGCTTTTGGATGTATTTAAAAACCCTTTTTTTATACGTTGTTAGTAATATATTATTTTCATAGATATGTGTACGAAACTCCAATCATAATTAGTAAATCAAATAAACCTAAAATAAAAAAAGATTGATTATTATTGTATATATTTTATTTATTGAGATTAAAACTTTTTAAGCTAGTTTTTTTAATTGATTGTATAAATAAATGTGCTGACATTCAATATATCGTGAGAAAATTTTCCATATTATTGGTAAAATTATAGTTGCTGTCACTGAATGAATTAATCGGATTTATTTACGAATAAAACTAAACATTATTTCACTGTACAATATAAATGTATATAATAATTGATTAAATTTACTAATCTGAATGATTTGTGTATAGCTTATCAAATTATATTTTTTCATAGTACAAGTGCAAGTATTATTTCTTTATATTTTGATAGCACACATTTAACAAGAATGTTGAAGTCTTTTTTTCTTCGACATCATTAAGCTGTTACTTAATAATAATTACTATATATGTAAGGTTCCTAGGTGTAATTCATTTAATTTTTGATATTTATTAACAAACATTTAATACCTACTACAGTTTGCGCTTTTGAATGTCGATCTGTGTTAAATATTATATGTTTAAATTTTTAATATTAGTTATTTTTATGATTGATGTATATATTTGATGAATATATTTAGTATTTATTTAACAGGAGTTTTTTTTTATAATTTGTATTCTGAATGGTACATACCATTATTAAAACAGTTAAACGAGGGGGTTTAGTCTGGAAAATTAGAGACGATAAAACGAGAAGGGGAGGCCTTTTGTTGTTTAAATTGTGTAGTATATTACACATCTGAATCGTTGTTTATAGTCGTAGTTTAACTATTTTTATCTCGTGTCACAATAATAATAATAATGACATTGCTGTATCTTGATTATTCATTGTACACTATAATTTACTAATACTTAATTGTTTTGCACCATACAATTTCTATCTGTATACAGGGTTTTCAGATACTTTATATTATTGTGATCCACATACACATTGTGCACTGCCAATGTATTGTTTTAAATGTTATATGATGTTTCGATAAATTGGTTTTAAAATTATACACGATTTTTTTGGTGTATGTCTTATTATGATATATGGCTTTATTATATAGGTTGTCTATGTAGTGCATTTAACAAATGTTGTATGCAGCCTGCTGTCACAGTACATAGATGGCAAATAAATCAGCCGATAATTTTCAAAGTCCAAATAACCAGGTGCATATAAAAGGGAAATGAGGATTTAGTTTAGTAGCTTTATTTCAGTTAAGGGGTTTGAAAGAAATTGAATATTTACACTTTTTACACATACTTAACAATAAGTTAATAAGTTGTTTTACATGTAAAGGGTTGTATTACATTATATTACATAAAGGTAACCCAACCCATATTTGTTAATTACTAATAGTTGTTATCGTAGCCTTTAAAAACCTTTAAACCATCCCTGATTTTTATTTTTATTTTTTTTTAGTCATGCATGTGACCTTTGTGGCTTTGTGTAGTTAGGAGAGCATCCATTAATCCAGATCGGGTTAACATAATAATACTTTCCTTTCTGATATAAAATTGTTACATAATATCCGTGACTGTTAAATAAAGTACCTAGATAACAAATCTCAATTTCTGAAATTTTCAGCAAACTATTAGTCTTTTATATTCATTTTAATAACTGCATATTAACAGAGAACAGTTCTATAAATCAATAATTCTATGACAAGATAATTATATATCAGATTTGGTAAGGTTTATTTTGTACGAAAAAAAAATTTTTTTGGTGTCATTTCTCTAAACAAATTGAGAACTTGTTGCAGAATAATCGTATTCACCTATATACAACTTTATTTATTTGAGTATCAAATATTCATATAACATCATCATTATTGCTATTAGTTGTTGGTAATTAATAAATTTATTTTTCAAAAAAAGTTATACTTCATTTTATTATTTTTATAGTTACTATAATCAATCATTATATTATTATGATATTATTATTTTCAAAATGCCATGGACATTATAATATTGTCATATTTTAAGTGAATTCGATATTCCTTTTTGGCTAAACTATCAATAGTTACGGTACTGTATATATTATGAAATCAATAAGCCAATTTTGAATTGTGCAGTTCGCTTAGGACTAAAGTGTGTTCATATCCATAAGTTTTATTGTTATTCAAGTGAATTGATTTTAATTTTATTTCGTTTTAGTTATTAATGTTTAGTAATTTCCATTAGTGATTTTATTTGTTAATTTTGATTATTCAGGATCTACATAGTTTGCTAATAATAGTATCTATTTAATGAGATTGGATATATATGGTTGCCCGTGTTTGATATAGGGAAAGTTTAAAAACGAATAATATTATTGATAAAAATTGTTCATACTTGTGTGTATCAATATTAAACACGTTTAATTAATTTAATTTTATTTCTTATTTGTTTTTTCAGTTGGAACTAATCTTTTTTTTATGTTATTGAGAAATATCGATTTGGACAATTTTAATGAAATAATGTTATTATAAAATTTATATGGCTTAAACGTATTTAAATATGGCTTCAAAAACAACCTATTTACAATAATATCGGTACAAGTATCATAATACAACAGTAACAGTAATTATTTTAATGAGTTGGTGTTTGTTTATTGAATCGGCATCTATTTACCGATTTAATGCACATTCATGTAATGTTTTCGAGTGATATTCTAAGTTTTTCAATTTGAAAATTTGATACTCTCAAGTGAAAACCAACTAGTGAAAAAGTTGATAGCTGTACTTATTTTACAGTACAATCATAATATTATAATGTTCGTAAAATATATTTTTAATTAATATATATAAAAAAAAAAAAAATGTGAGTTTGAAATCAAAACTAAATTATGTCTGTATTTTGACTTTTTTTCAAAGTAAAATATTGATTGTTAAATTATAAATGTAATATAAATATACTGTGCATAATCTATTTCTAATAAATATTAATACTATAATAACTGATAACTATATAATAATGTAATCACATCATAATAAGTATTCAATGTAATTGATACTTTTATGATCAGGATTTTCAAATTTGTTGTTTATATACATAATAGTGTGTAAAATAAAATACTGTTCTACAAAGTTTCAACGGAATACTTTCAACTTTGGCTATGCAATTTTGTTATTTGCATGTACATGTCAGTACAATTGCTGTAATACAGTGAGGATCTCATAAAATAAATGAATTTTGGTGGTTCCGATTTTCTAATTATCATGCAAATCCGGTTTTAAGTGTATTTTGAGGGTAATATTATGATCATAAATTTACGTGAGAATGCTTAGGAACTTAAAACTTCTTTCTGAATTGTTTATATTATACTAGTTGAAGTATAATTATGTGTAAACAAAGTAAATGTAATATTGATTGATTTTTTAAGGTATTGTTGTGAAAGAAAACAATATGTTTCTTTTGAATTGCTTAAAAATTAGTATAGTGTCTCCTATATATTTACTGTATTTATTATTTTCGGGCTTCTGAAATATATGAATAAGGCCAGATAAGATGTAAAAATTATTATGAGATTTTCTTTTATTTAACATACCACGATTGATATATAGTGAGTACCTGTTCATATATTACCTTGTGCGGTGTAATGTGCGCGATACTACATAATAATTTAATTTATTATGTGCAAGCATTGATTCTATTTTCGATGTGTAAAAAAAACTTATACTATTTTACTGAAAATCGATCAAAAAACAAGTTGTATAATGTATAATATAGTAAGATATTGTGCTATCCGAGTGCGTCGAGTTTGAACAATATGAAGTTAATTTAAGTTGATGTTATTAAAAAATGCTTACAGTATAATTATTTTTAATGAAAATAAAATATTATTTTTTTTTTTTATAAATAATATTGTTTCTGGGAGTATAATGAACGATAAATATTAATTAATAAATCATCGTAATATTCGTATTTAATTAATACGTTTAACCTGAATGACATTTATAGATATTTAACCGTTGTCCAACGGAGGAACATGTCACATTTAATTGATTGTTCTTTGAGGAGTATTATTTTTTCAAACAAAAAAATATTGCATGCACACAAATGATTAAATGTGTGATTTGCAAGTTAAAAAAATAATAATATGATTATCGAAAAATTAACCTGCGAGGTGGATAATACTGTTTTGTAAATACTTATACTTGTAAAGCAAAAAAAAAAACTTCGGTAAGTCAATAGTAGAAAATGTATAAACTTCTCATGATATGATTTCACATAAATTCTGTTACAGAACACTTAAAATGGGGCAATGTATCAATGAAAATAAAAATATAATAATAATAATATAATATTAAACTTACTTGCGCTTTGTTCACTATAAATACATACGTAATAGGTCTCATAATTCGTGTTTGGTGAGTCATTTTTATAAATGGCTCTTAGAAAATCTCAGAATTTGAAATAAAAAGCGTCGGTGAAATGTAAATTGAATGAAATGCAAATCTTTAAAGAACTATGTTATAAATTATAATACTTGTTTAAAAATAATTATTTTATGACGTTTTTATACCTTTACATTCCATGTTTATTGATTGTTATTTAAACCAAATAGACTATCCAATAAATAATAAGTATGTTCAAATTCAAATAATAATTGGTAGCATAATACAATTTTTTTTATAATTATTAACAATATTGTAATACGTCACCATGTATTTATTAAATTTATAAAACGTACAAAACATTTAATTTTTCTATTATTTAATAATAAAATATATAATATTTCCCGGCTTTTCAAATTCGTTCTAAACTATATGTCAGTTTGATATACTGGTATGATTAGACACAATAGTTTCAAAATTAAATTTCATAAATGTAGTGAGCAGACCACTATCAAAAATAATAATTAAGTTTACTTATCTACGAGATAATTGTATTAAGAAACTTTCTACATAAATAAAAAAAAAAAAGAAAAAATTTTAATGAGTCCTTAGGACATTAAATTTAGTTAGTTAAAAATGGAAAACTCTAATGACTGCATTTTCTAATGTATTCGGTGTACATATATATATTTCATTCGATATATAATTGAAAATAGGTAGTATACGTTTATAAAAGAATTTGTTTCCGCTTATTGTAATTTTGTTAAATATATAATCTATAATAAATTTTGTTTTTTACGTTTATAATTTATTTAATAAGTGGCTACTGTGTAATAATTATATTACTATCGTTAGTCGCGATATATACTATTATGTTATTTATTAAATACTTTGAAGGACTAGTTTATTGAGTATATTTTCATAATAATATATTGTGAAGTATAATTGTTTTAATAATTACTATAAAAATAAATATATAATATAATTATTACGGTAATAATAAATAAGCTTATAAAAAATCATACATTTTTATCCGTAATATATAATTATGCAGGTGTGTGTGGTATTTCTTGAATGAAATTATTCAGGATCTATTTTTAATCTTCGATCTTGCAAGAGTTATATTTGCTTTTAGATATTACTGTAAAAACTGCAATTTTAAAAATGTATTTTAGAAACTTAAGATTTTTATTCTGAATGTATAAATAACAGAAAAATAAGTTAGGTAGGTATAATATAAACACGAGTACAAAAAATGTACTGTGAATTTTAATTTTATTTGAGTTTTAAGTAAATACATAAAGAAACTTTAATTAATTTCTTACGTTGGACATAATATTTAAAACAAAAATTGCAATTTTATAACAATGTTCATTCAATTAACCTACTCAAACACGAATAGAGTATTTTTAAAGGATAATTAAACTTCAATAATGAAGTTTTATTCAAGAATATTGATTAAAAAATATGTGATTAGCATATTCATACGTCACATAAATATAAGTAAAGGATAGACTTTGATTAACTGTATAGAAAGTTTATATTATGTGTGTATGGCTTTGAATTTAATCTTGACATATCTTGACGTAACTGTTTACAGTAATGGTAAATTAAATAATAGGTGTAACGGATGAATGATTACATTTTAATCAGTGGAATTGAATTTAAATAAAAGTTTAAGATTTTTGTCTGTAAAGAATACATTTACTTTTACAATAATTGGAATCCTATCTAGATATACTAAGGCTATTTTAATTCCAACATTTCATATTTAACGAGGAAAGAATGAACATTATTTGTTATTTTCTTATTTAGAAGAACAATTGACTTCAATTTATTCGAGGCCTATTTTTATCCCGAAAAATACTGATTGTCAAGATCTTCCAACGAGAATCTATTATTTACTGTAAAACCGTTTACAGTCCTCCGGTCTATTCTAAAGTCTTCTTATCGTATTCACACATGACTTGCAGATGATCATCATGGAAAATAAAAATTTGATTAAATTTTTTGACAAAAACAATATACATTATATTAAAAAGAATTTCTTGCTGGGTTCTACCTACTCATCTCCCTATGAAAAATGGTAGACTTGACTATTTGTATTGTTGTCTTGCCACACGTTTCTGCATGATTGAAACCCAATGGGAGAGGTGTTTGATCTACGACACAAAGAGTAGGTGGGAAAGAGGATGTGCCTGTGTTTGTGCCTCTAATGGAGTCCTCTTTGTTCGCTGGTCCCATCCTATATGTCCCACCAGTTTTCATGCATCCAAAAACTTAGCCATATCGCATGAAGTGCATATTGCTCCGTACCCATAGTCAATGTGTAGCTATTGTATCCAACGGGAGATGATTAAGCTACCCCTTCCTATCCTACCCAGGTTGTCCCTATTATATCGTCAACTGCAGACGTTCGTTAAGGGTCATTAAGATTTATACCGGCGTTGGTGGCAGTGTTGGTATAGTGTATATAAGCGCACAATCGAAAATTTTGACGCATCCTCCGTCCCTCAGTCAACCGTCAACTAAAGCGCGACAATGATCCTTCTCCTATACAACACCAGGGAGAGCAAAGGGTAAATTATTAATGATGTATCGAATACAATGAGTTCAGGAACATCATTAGCCCTCAAACACCCCCGTCATGGGAAATCGGTGTCATCGATAGACTTAATGACTAAAAAAAAAAAAACTATAATGAATTGAGCACATAAGTTATTTGTTAGTTTGTTTTTTTTCTGAGTTATACAAAGACTGTTATAAACAACAGTCCGCTGGTGGTGCCAATACTATAAAATTATAAAATGTATTTATTAAACGGGAAAAAAATAAACTTTAAAAAAAAATAATAATAGCTGTTATGTAATATACCTATAAGGTCATAAATGTCAAATACATTTTAATCAGTGTTAATGACTGTTTAATTTTTTAGGGATAAGACAAATAATGTTGCCCATCTTTTAAAACCCCCAAAAATATTATGAATATTATTATTGATATTAAATAATAATCCGCATTTTTAAAATATGTTATTTAATGATTAAAATAACGTATCTATAGTTTTGTTTGTTTTCAATGCATTGCATTTTAGTAATTTTGAAAAAACTATAATTATATTCAAACTAAAGGCAACAGAAATCACTTCAAATACATTATATTAATTCCTATCAGCTTTCCAAAACCCATTATTTGTGTATTGTGAATTTATTATTATTATTGGTATGTATTTTAAACAGAACATGCTCAATCATTTACCACAGTTATTCATTTTCATGCGTCAAATAAATAATAGATTAGTTCGAAGTGTAATCGTGTAAATACTATAAAATATAAAGGGGAGTTTATCATTAAATGAAATTATTTGGTATTTCGCGTTGGTTAACTTACTGTATAAATTTAAAATAATAATTCAGTTATAATTATTCATAAATAGACAGTGATATCTGGTATTTGAACAGCTTTTTATCCAATATAGTTTATTTGACGTTTACCTCCCCAAAGAGTATCTGTGATATACAAGTTGAATTAAAGTAATAATTTAAATTTTTATAGCAAATATGTAGTTATAGTTTTCTATTAATATTAATTTTCTTACATAAAAAACTAAAATTCTATCAAGTAATCTATTAAGTATCACAAATTAATAATACATTATATTGGTCATCACATACGTGTGATTATAATGATTGATAATTTAAATTCTGAACTAATATCTACTTTATAATACTTATAAAAATTCATTCAGTTTGTTATTGAATATTTTGTTTTTTTTTTTCATTTGAATATAAATATATAAATGTATTATTTACATTTTTTTTTAAGATTATGATGAAAATCAATAATTAAATAATGTATAGCACCTGATATTTAAAGAATATTTTTTTTTTTTAAATCCGATGTCTCTGCATGCACTTTGTAAAATTAACTCTTAATTCCCATTATGTTTTTTTATGAAAGAACTACGAAACATCATTTTTGTCATGTTAACTTTATTAAACCTGAGATTGATATTATTTTATAATTCTTATTTACTGTAAATTGTTTATGTAAGTATCAAAAACACAATAAACAAATGAAATATCAATGTATGTCTTAAGTTGGTGTGTATGTGTATTATGTGGGTGTATTGATGTATATATATATATATTATAAAAATTGAATTCTATTGTAATGACGTTTAAGGTTATACATCAGATTTCTTGTTTCAGTGGGTAGTATATCGATATATGATTCGTTTATTGTTGTCAATGTTCCTTGTACATTTTTGTTATAGAAAAGTAAACCGTAGTGCATTTAATTGATTATATTCTGTAAAATATAATATAAATAATACTTTTCTTTCTGTTCAATAACAATTTTGAAAGCAATCCATATATTTCAATGTCTACTCACTACCCTTTTAAGTTATGTAAATATTATTTCGATATTTTAGCAACAACAATTGCAGTATACTTATATATTTGTTTATACATATTTATTATTTTTTTTATGGTTGTTACTTATATAATTTATATACTTCGTATTCTTACATGAACAAAATATAATATGTGTAATATGCATATAAACACCCAATTCAAAATGTGAAATATTTGTAATTAATCATTAAATTGCGTGCAGTTATTATTATATATAGGACATAGGTATATGTTATTACATTATGTTTAGTGTTATAAACTCATTACTCAAGAGGGTAAAACATTATAAAATTAATTTACATGCATGTAGTCGCTAAACGCTATAGGTAAAAACAAATATATATACTCCCACAAACACACACACACACCCATTATGTATATTTGTATTTCTATACATGTGTATTATAGCATATACATAGTATACAAATGGTTAAGCGAGTTAATTGGACACATTCTTCAAACATCAAATCAGTCACACATCAGCTGGCACGTTGTAAACTTGTATAACTAGCATTTGATTTGTGATCGATGGTTATTATGGCCAAGGCCAACGGCCATAGTATATATTATAAACTACAAAGGTACCACACTAATATATTATTACAAAGTTTCTAACGTTAAGTTTATTATTTATAAGTAAATACCTAACACTTTCCATGGTACTTGTACGTAAATTCAATCAAATTTAACACATTTTATTGAAAATAAATACATTTCATTCGATATGAATATTAAATCTATGCTTGATTTAGTTCTTTGATTTGTAATTAACGTACCACATACGTTGACATGATAAAAAATAAACAAATTGTCCAAAATAAAAGTTGGGTTGTTTATTAACCGTATTTGTTATGTAATCTTATTGAATGATTCTCAAAAAATTAATCATTTTTATATAATATAACATTACCTTTCCCATAAAAATAGAATTTATCGGAGAGATATTAAGTTTTTATAATTCCATGTGCGAATTTGAGATGGAATGATTAAAAAATAATACACTTGAATCGAAAATAAAATCAACCATTTATAAATAAATCTTATTTCAATAAATATTTCCTTATGTTTACCTATGATTTAAATTTTAATGGTTTTTTTTTTCTTTACACGTCGTATATTTACTTGATTATTTTCTCATAATAATATTGAAAAGGACTGAATATAAACCAAATAACTTCATAAGTATAAATTTTGTTTTTATCTTGACTTGGGAAAAATAGTTTTGTTTATCCCGGTAAACTGGGAATATGCAATTGCGATTGTATAAGATACATAATATACGTTTGGAGTGGTTACTTCATATATATTCTTTATTTTCAATTTTAATTATTTGAGTGGCAAGGTTATATAAAAAAATCTCAGTGGTTTTCAATTTCAAATAAAAAAATTGGTGAGGTATACCTACAATAGTATAATATACAATAAGACAAAATTATATACAATATTGTACATATAATACAACTAGAAATGTCGATATTTAAATACTCTTACATAAATTAAATCTGTTACTATCAGCATATTTTGTATTTCATCTATTTATCACCATGCAATAAATAGCATTCTCCTTTACGAGCTCTGCTTAATAAAACTGTACAGAATGTACTGATAATATTACTGCCGCAGAAATGTTACCATTAAGGTAAATCACCAAACATGATTTTAAAGAGATAAACCTATAGATATCCTTGAATTCGTAAATTATTAAGCATTTTATGAGGGAAAAACCAACCCTAAAATTAATGAACAACGTTAATTGCGGTGCCGTAATGTTATTTCATGTAAAACAATATACATATAGATAAAACATTTATTTCGTTTTTATAATATAATATGCATTTGTCAACATTTAAAATTTTGATTCGTATCAAATTACATCATATTATGGTTTGGTAAGTGAATGTACACTTTCCTTTTAAAAAAATTGCTGTTTAAGAAAATTGAAGCATTTTTACTGCCAAAAAAAGGTGTCGTCAGACACACACATACAAAAAAAAAAAAAAACATTGTAAAACTATAAGATTCCGATACGAATTAAAAAATAAAATGAAATGACTATTATAAAATTCCTCCAATTGTCAATTTCGTATGTTTTATGTTAAAATAATTAATAACGATTAAAGTGTATGAATATTTTCGTTTGAATTCCACAAAGATTCAATCTCAAATTAATTTGTCAAGCAACATACATCGGACCGCAATTAATTGGGATTTATTTTCGAAACAAAAGCGATTGAGTCAAACTTTGAGATTTTTGCTTTTGAATTATTTTTCATTTTTATCCCGAATGGATGACACGTGTTTATTTAATAAAGTTTATACTTAACCTTATCATAGCTTTTACATGATATTCTTGGCTGCATATCGTGATTTATATGATTGGTTGTAAGTATTACCAACCAACACTTGCGTACACTTATATACATCAATAACAGTGTGTAAGTACTAAGTATACACAGAGTGTAACTCAAATATCTGACATTTTTACAAAGCATTTGTTTATATACATGTATATATATTAATAACACATTTTATTTATTTTTACAATATTTAAGTTTTCGGTGAGAGCTACGTTGTGTTATATATAGTTCATGCAATATCATAATAAATCATGATACATGTGGCAAATTGAATTACAGTTGGCTTACAAATTAACGATAATAACAACAACAACAACAATAACAACAACAACAATAATGAAATTATATGATATTGTTGTTAAACGTACGGTTTGTGAAGCGTTAATTGTATTATTATGCAATGTCTGTATAAAGTAGGTGTTCATCTATTACGTTTCGGGTAATATAATCATCTTTGGGGGGGAGGTACCCACTGGGTTTTGAAACCCGAGTCCTATTGTACCACCCAAGAATGTGTTTTGGTAACAAAAATGACGTGTTTAGTGTGCTAATGTTCTGGCACCATTCGCACGTACACACGAACATGGTTGTTAATCGAATACGGAACGCGCGGTTGGCTTCATTTTAATATGCCACCGGCAATGCGATGTAATTACGGTATTAATGTAAATGCTGAGCTAAGAACGTAGATACCAAACACGAATAGATAATTTTGTCAATTCCAATGCGCGTTGTTAAAATCTTATTAACGTCATCAATTAATTTATCATTCTGACTAGGTTATGACATTTATTGTGTTGACAATATTGTACTGTAACCCATAATATGTCGAAATATTTTTTTCATAATTATTTGTTCAAAGAAAAAATCTTACCATTTCCACATAATAGTCGATGTATCAATCGAGAATGATTTACCCCATCTTTTTCATATCCTTTGACAAAGTTTTGAGTATTTCTTCTTGTTGGTCACCTTTAAAACTGATATTATGCTCATTGCTGATGATCGGAATACTTATCCGTTTAACGTGATGAAAACCAAACCTTATCTCGATCACAAGGCACGTATGTTGATACTATAAACATTGTGTTTTAGGTCCTTTTTTTATTCTTCCTCTGATATTTTATAGTTTTTGTTTTTGTTTTTTTTTTTTTTTTTTGACCTAACTGAACAGCCTTTTTTTAATCCGAACAATAGATGTATGGCATGGTAGTATATACCTATTTCTATAATACGCATATATATGCTGTCCCTTCCGGCCACCATCAACGCTTCGTGGCTCCGGTAGCGACCGGCTCTTGCAGTGGTAGTTCAGTTTTCCGGTCAAATATTACATATCACCACCCCGTACTCCTCGTCCATCTAAGTTCACTTATTTCCACAAGTCTGGAGGTGATCTTACGTACTGGCGTGTAAGTAATAACGACTAAAATATTTAAGGAAATATTATGATTATGGCCAATCCGTGATTAAACACGATTAGGTAAATCCCACCACGAGAAAGAAACTAATGTGAAAATAACTCCAAATAATAATTAATGATATAATCAGTTTTCGATATTTCATGACAGTGTTGCAGACACAATGAATATAATAATAAAAAGTCCTTGGGTGAAAAAATCGTACCACGTCTATGTCGCATGTGGTTCCGATGTACAGAAAACAGTCGTACTAAATCGGAAAAACCACGAAACGTTTTTATATATGAGCGTGCGTACGAGTAAGACAAATAATACAATCATAATATTGTGAGGTTTGGATAACTACAACAACCGTTTGACTCGAATGACCAAGCTTTTGAGGAGGGAAAATGTCCACGTTGAGCCCGAAAAATCGATAACCGCGGTTATAAAGCATAAATTGTTTCGATTTCGTCGGTTTATTAATGTTTTCCGTTTTTCTCGTTTACTGTAGCAGTAGATAGATAATCGTATAAATCGTGGTCATCGTTTAGTATTACGTACGTTTAACCGTCGAAAACATATCGAAAAAGAAAAGCGAAACAAAGGAGCAGAATAATAAGGTATAAAATATCTCAACGATCACTGTACATGCTGCGCGTGTGTGTGTGTTTATGTGTGTGTGCGTGTGTATTATAATACGAAAATATTTTCACGGGAGCCTCGCTGAATATCTGTTTGATCGTACTGTTTTCGTGACAAAAATAGTTATTACAGAATACATTATGCGTGTGGTGGACAGCGGTGGCGTTGAAAAAAGTTAAGGCGTGCTGTGAAAGTTTTTTATGTGTTTATTATTTTATTTATTTATTTTTAACGAATTTTTGTGTTTGGCAAACTAAAACACAATAGTTTTTGGCCATCTGGTTCGCATTCAACCCGTAAATAACATCAACTTGTGAGTGAAATATAATAACTTACTATAATAGTCATAATAATAATAATTATGACAATAATAATAATAATTTGCTGTAGTGGATTGCCGTCGCCGTAGTCCAAAAAGCCTTATGCAATACAATATAATATTATTATGATCATATTATACACGAGCAGCCGAGTGTATCGCGGTGGCGGCGGCCACACAAAGCAAACGACCCTTTCGCCAAATACCGACGCGCCTTCACCGCCGCCGCCGCAATGTTTGCGTCATTACAGTCGTGGGCAGGTATTTAAATATGACTAATTATTGAAAAGCAGCCTCCCTCGTCACCGCCGCACAGATTTACCGCCGCGTCTAGGATTTGTTTGAGCACCGCATTGCTTAGGCACGTAAAACTATATTCAACGGGCCGCGTTCTTGTTACGCCCGTGATAGTAATAATAATAATAATATGTTTACTATTATTAAAGTACCTTTATTGACAAAACACATTGTAAGCACGACGATAATATATTATTAGGGGTGTGAGTGAACGCATACTAGGGAACATGAGAACGATTACAAGCGATTATTAGCATTAGTAATAATACACTGGTGATGAAGGAGATGATAGAGTGTATGGCAAGAGGGACGGAGAGTTAAAGCGAAGAACGCAGGTATCGGTTGTTTGGTAACCGAGAAACCGAAGATGAGTGAATTAGGATACTCCGGAGCGAGAGAAAGGGAAGATAATAATATTATAGTATGTACGTAATATTATATTCGTACGGTAGAAATTGTTCGCCTTGATGTTGGCGGAAGTGACTTACCGGATTTTCCTACCTATAGAATCAAAAGGTTCCCGGTAAAAGTCCTACTGTAGATCGTATTATAATATACGACATTGTATTTATATTGGTCGTAGAATGGATTTAAATCGTCATGCTAAGGAATATCATGCAAACGCAAACCTAAGTATAAGAAAAATATACTTTATTCCGAACGACACACAAATATGTATTTGATAAGACGCTATAGACATATTTTGTATCGAGATCAATAAGTATAGTAAATGTCAAGCAGTAATACTTTGTATTCAAGTTATAGTTTATTATAACTTATAAGTAAGAAATAATTAAAGTAGGAAAAATAAATAAACACCCTAAATGTTTTTTTTTTTTATTAAAAATATATATAGCTTTACTGAAACAGGGATAGGTACACATTTTTAAATATCTTATCGAAAATACAAATGTTTACCTGTTTATAATATTAAACCGTGTGAAAACTTGGAAGTGGTTATATAATAAACAAAGATGGATGCGGATTTTATGAAAGCTCAGAAAATGTGTTCGAAGACGGTCAATGATGTAAAAAAACGCGAACGTAATGTTCTAAACCCTAAATAAACTAAAGAAGCTTTAGGAGAGGAAAACATGTCAAACATTTTGAATTGTCAAATATTTTGACCACCGAGTTTTTTGTGTACTGTCCTAAATTTTGATTTATGGAGTCAATGTCGAGTGATATTCCAGTGTGTTAGTAATTCATACATAATATACTATAACGTGATATAAGGATATAACACTGATAGCCGTATAAACTTTGACTTTTCATTAATTCATATTACAAAAATTAATCACTTCTTACACAATTCAAAATTTTCCCTTTGGAATTACTATACAGAGAAAATTGAGATATAACATATATTTTTATGTACATGCTGTGTCCCAATTTCCGATCAAAGAACTTGTTCCATGAAGTTTTTGGCTCGCATTCACAACCATAATATCCACATGAGCAAAAATATTATCATTGTTTATATTATTTCTCTATTTTCCCGATTTTTTATAATATACCCTAGTGCGTGGCGCTCGATGATACCGATTAACTTGATTGTGGGCTGTAATTCACCGGGGTCGATTATCGTTGATTTGGGTTATACCCATGTAATTTCTCTTATAAAACGGGAAAACGGTTAAAAATGTTCCCCAAATTTTAACAGTGAATTCGAAATGTTTTAAAAACCTAAACAAATAAAAACAGGTAAATTACAAAATACTTAAAAACTTGTAAATTAAAAAAAGTTTAATAAATTATGGATGTTTGTTTAATGGAAACAATATTTGTATACTACGTATAATTTATGTGTTACAAATATTATAATAACCATTTAGTGTATTACTCCAATTTAATGTTGAACAATTATAATTTACCGACCGAACCATCCGGCTTCCCCAGGAGTTAGAGATTATTTACGCGTGGACGCTCGAAACAAAATTTGAAATAACTATGTAAAAAACAAAAATTGAAAAAAGTTTGTAAAAAAGGTATATTTTCATATGAGGATTATTTTTTTTCTTTTAGAATTGCTATTATATCAAAAATAAATACATATATATTATTTATTTAGAGACTTCCAATAATTTAAAAGAACCACCTAGGATTTATTTTAAATAATAATACAGAGTAAATTATACACCATACTTTATATTTGAAAGTACAATCGAACCATAAATAATTTAAACTGCAAATTTTATTGATCACATATATAGTAAAAGATTGTTAAAATAAAAATTATGTGAAAATTATAATTCATAAGATATATAAAAAAAAATTAAATTTAAAAGAATATAATATAAAAATAATAATGCTCTATTAAAATAAATAAAAATGACTTCGTTTGTTAAGATATGCAAGCTTTAATTGTTGCGTCTGGCTTATGATAGAATAATTTCTGTTTGGTTTGTGTCTATCTGTAAATCCACCCCTGGCTTAGATGCATAATGTAATTATGTAAATATGCATATTATATACATGCTCGACTCAACGCAACCAAAACATACATGTACTGCTATAATAAAATGTTAGATTTCAAAACTTTTCATGTCGTCATAAACGTCATATCTTATACAAATTACGATTTCAATATAATATTATTATATCATTATTTTTCATTTTTAATTAAGTGATACAAATGAATCAACCCCATAGGATTTCTGTGTATGTTATTCTCGAGATTATTCTGTTTATAATTATATCTTTCGAAATACATAGTACACCTCATTAACTTGAGTTTCAATCTTTTAGCTAATACGTGAATACGTGATCTCATATTATGTTATGTTATAAATTAATCCTGTTACGCATGTACAGACTTAGTCCACATTTCAACGAATAACATAATATTTTATGGCGCCTAAACAGCTTGTATAATTATGTATACAAAATTTATCTCGTTTTGTTTGTCCACTTCATTATATCTTTGTCAAAACTTTCAAAAATCGTATGATTAAACATTTACAACTTAAAAGTTTGTGCTGTATGTTTCTAATTTGGTTAAGTTTCAATTACTATTGAAATTTTTGAAATATTTTTTTCATATATATTTAATATATAATTTATATAATATATAATCATTTAATATATATATATATATATATATTCATATATATGGTGAAATTGTGTCTAGAACTAAGAACTACTTTTTTTATAAATGATTATTATTATTATTATTATTATTATTATTATTATTACTATTATTATTATTATTATTACTAATATTATTAATATCAATATTTAACAATACAATTGCTAACCCAATTTTTTTTTTTTTATTTATACTTAAATAGTTAAATCTGCTGTTGAATTTTGAAAAACATTTGATACATTCCCGGGAAAATGTTTTTGTTATTAATATATCCATTGATATAGTTTTACATTTTCAAGATGTGCCAAAATACGAAATATTTTGTTATTTCTTTTAATTAATTAAAATATTCAAATTACACGACTATGGATACTTGTTTGCTTAAAAATATAGCATGAATCTCGATATATAATATAGTATTTAGTTATCTCAAGATAAAAAATCCATCTTTTATATTGCATAATATACTAATATTTGTAGGCACAAGTAAAAAAAGAGATTTTAAAATACAGTGAATAATAAATAAATAACATTAAAATATTTTGGTAAAAGAAGTTTGTTAAATAGGTTTTTAAATCATGTTTACAATGTTATTATTAAATAAATTTCGTTTCGAATAGCGTTAAAACGTTTATATATATGCAAAATGCGAATAAGCTTCTAAGGCATACCATCATTTTTAGCTATTTCTTCGAAATTCGTTCTTAATAGTTATGCCTAACTACACTATTGCGTAGTGTTATTTTAACATTGATACTGTAGTAGGTACCTTATAGTAGTAGTGCGGACACCAAACTGTAGTAGATGTAAATTATGGAGAGTGAAAATGCACTTCAAACGGTCCTTCGACGACATTTGGCCAATGTTGTTATAAGAACTACGTGAAGATTCCGTATTGTTGATGACCCGCTATATCAGAGTTTCCTGACCTCTTATTCCACTGTCATTGTCACCTTGATAATCTTCAATTATCTTACACGCCTCTTACCGAATAATTTAAATTCGAAAAATTGTTGTTGTCATTCATTTTTTTAACATTCAATTTAAATAGGTATAAAAAACGTTCATTATTAAATTTTAAGCTATCGATAAAAAATTTACTCGGTGGTGCTGTTTGCTCCGTACTAGTAATTTTTTAACCCTTCCTTCTCGATATACTAGTGATGTACAGCTAACGGGCCGCATACTCTATTTATTTGGTCCTCATTATTACTTTTAAAAATTATTTAAAGACGAAAGTAGTTTATGATGTTCATAGATTATAAAATATTGATACTAATACATGTTTATAAATTAGTTAAAACGATAATCAATACATTTTTACGTAATAGAACATTCTTATACTTTAGCTAATTTATCTTATGCTATCATTGTTGCCGTATCCATTGTGTCGTACACATTGAGTATAGCTCGGTCGTAGTTATAGTTCTGATTTAGGCTCGCTATATTTTAAAGGTCTTAAAACCGGCCCTCTATTAGTAGTGTCATGCAGAAAATTTTCCCTGGTCCTTGGTCCATACAATACGCGCGTAGGAACGTGCACGCATCGTGTTTTTGTGGTTTTGCTCTTTGTATATTTCGTCAGCATCGCGATGCATATAATATATTGCAGCTGGTATTGTCGTCACAGTAACGGTTGTGCACGCGGTATGACCCTTAGTAGAAAGGAAATCCGAAAAAAAAAAAAAAAGTCTTTATAAAATCATTCTACCTCTCCCCCGGCTACCGGCCACCTAGATATAAATTAATTGAGGGTTGACCGGCGGCGGCATTCTTACGGAGGCGACTACAGTGGTGGTGGTATATAACAGTATAGCAGCAGTAGTGGTGGTATAGTAGTAGAAGCAGTACGAAGAATTATCGCTTTGTTTTTGCGTGTCATCGCATCGGTAAAGTGAACGTCCATTAAGCGGGTTTAGAGCCCGTTTCACAGATCCCGCAGGACGATGGCACCAGGAGCGGTGGCGGCGGTGGCGTGGGAAAAGGGATATAATTTATTAGAACCTTCTACCGATGCCCACCACCCCCCTCCCCCCGTCGCATCGGTGGTTCCATCTCACCACTCCCCGTCGTCCGGAGACCCAGCCATATCGTCTCCCCCTCGTCCTTGCTACCACCACGCCCGTCGTGCTCCTGCCACTCCGGTTTACCCATTGTTCCATCGCGTTATCTTAATATCGCACACGGAGAGCTACTCTCTCAGAAGGAATAAAAGTTCTCCGGTGTTATAATGTATACGTACACTGTAATGACGACCTCCGCGGCGGCTCTCGGTAACACGAGAAACTCATTTTCTAAGACCTGCAGCGATACTATATTATTAGTATTATTACTAGTATTATTATTATTATTGTTATTATTATTATTATTATTATTATTTATATTATTATTATTATTATTATTATTGTATAATAGTCGTTGTTTAAACAAGATATACATGTTTTTATATTTCGCTACATTTATACAACAAGTGCACACATGTATACCGCTTATATACGTATAGTGCTTATACATTTGAGTGAAATACACGCATTTGGAACGAATAATATAATATCGTGTATATGTATAATTGTGTGCCTAAACCGAAAGGCGCACGGAAACTTTTTAAATATTTTGCTCAAAATGGGAGTTTATATTTTATACATCTATACCTACAAACCGGACGATGTACACTAGTGGTATATATGTGCGCGGTTTTAGGTTAGTCATATAAAACCGATGTTTCGTGGTCCGTTGAACAAACGCCGCGTAGTCGTTAGCTGTTTTGAAACCATTCCACAAGAAATAGAGATGGCGAGGACGGACTGGGGTTTTTTTTTTTTTTTAAATAAGGTCACTTACTCAGTTTCGATGTTTTTTTGCCAGGCGAAGGAAGACCGAGAGGTTTACATTTTATGTTTGGACCTTTGGACTTTCCAGTGACAATAAGAGCATATAAATTGACAACTTTTATGGTGTACAAGTTTATCCAACGAGCAAATATAGTTTACTAGTTTGCGATCAATTGCTTTTTGATTTCAGAAAGCACCGAAGCGTAATGGAATAAAAAGTATCGTGCTTAATACGCTTTTCATTCCTCGTCTTATCGAACCACGTTTACAATATTCGTGTTGGCGATGCTTTAAGGTGGCTTGTTTTCTGAATTTCATATACAGCCTTTACACGTGTTCATTTGTTACACCGGGTAATTCATAATAAATACTTTTTTGGTGATTTCGATGAAATTAAAATGTTAGAAATTCGTTGTACGAAAACGAAATTCTTATGAGCTCATTCTACCGCGACGGGCAAAATAATAAATATCAATTTATAAAAAAAGATGATGTCACTACGGATAGGAATGTTGAAACTATTTAGCTCAAAAATGTTTGAAAAACTATTCATCCAAAATGAGTACTTATCTGTAAATACAAAAAGTTAGTTATGGATTATTTTTTTAACAACAAGTTGCAACGAATATATTATAATATAACAAGCAATTTTCTTTTCAACTGTTGATTAAACAGTAACCAAAATATTGTGCGAACTGCATATTATTCTATAAAATCATAACCAAATTATGAACCGCGAACGTTAAATATAATTTTAACGTAATAATATTATACATACATATATTATACTTACACAATCTTAATTGGATTTAAACGCTGCATACAGGCATTAAAAAAACCATTTCGCACCTATCTACAATGCTACAAAATTTAGACATTTTAATCAATAGGTATAACAATGGTCGGTCAAAAGAAAAATAAATTATATGCATAGAATTTTTCCTGTTTTACGATTTTCCGTCACGTCTTACGTCATCGGTGACGTGCACGATAATCTTGTCTGGAAGCGTTAAATTCGCAATTGTTATAGTTGCTGGAACCGCGGTTCAATGGCAGTTTTGATCCGATTTTCACGGCCACGTATTGTTATCTACATGTGTGTGGATAAAACGGGGGCACGATTGCGACGCATATTTTCCGTAAATCTCGGTTTCATTTTGCTGGCACCGCGCATTAATTGTGTTTGGCGTAGGTCATCGAGGTTCATTAATTTTACGAGACTACGGCCACCACGAAGGACAACGGGTTCGTGGAGATTTTTTTTGTCTTTTTCTCCTCGGCCGATGACGACGGAGATGACCCTATGTCCAGCACGTTTTATATACGGTGTCGGAAAGCCACTAACGTATAATTAAGTATAGTATATATATGTAAAGTGTACACCCGATTCCTGTTTTTACAACCGAAGTTCACCACAGCCGCCGAATGTATCCTTATATTATTGTTACATGGGTCTTATTATCTCGTCAAGGATAATACTGCGTCGCCACGTGCGTTTTGATTGGCTGCAATGCAGCACGCTGATCCGCGTTAGATTATGATAGGTGACGCAGGAAAAGTCAACAATTTCCGATCCGCACAACCGATAGCGGAATTCAATTTTCGTTTCTACATAAGTCGACATGTCATATTCGTCGTAAAAGTGACAAAAATATTATCCTCGATTCTTACGATTCCATTCCCTATATTATCACTGGTAACCGTATCCACGAGTTAGCATGCAGCCTGTTACAAATTTATAAAATGAAACAATCCAAAATATTATACAATTATTTCATATTTAATTTTTTATGAATTATTTTAAATATTATAATTTAAATTCACAACAATAATATTTTTATTATTTTACACTTATTTTTGATAAGAAATGTGAATTCTGTTTAATAAAATGTCTCATTAAAATTTTTTGTTTGAATTCAATTTTAACGAAATTTCCCATTCGTTGTGATCTATGAATTAATTTTGTACGTTGAAAATACTTGCTTGAATATATACGTTGTCACGTGCGTTTTGCTCTAAGGTACATAGTCCTTTTCCGGGTTATTATTATTACTATTTGTTAATATAATAATATGTGCATTTGAACACAATGATAAATAATAAATCATCACGTTCAAAAACCGATTTAGAGATCGGAATAATTTTCATACGGCATAAAGTATATAACTACATACTACGAATATCTGGTTATTGTTACTTGAATGTGCCGTGAAAATAAATTAAATGTATAAATGTTTGTATATCATGAAATATATAAAAAAAATATTTATTATTTAAATAATATTTCCAAAAATATACTCTGAGAGACAAAATGAAAAACAATTGTCAATATTCAGGATGAAAAAATAGATACTTTTGGTTTTTAACATTAGGTAAAATAATTGATGTTTATTTTTGCCTTTGATGTTGTTGAAACAATAAAGCATGAAATTAACCATTTTATTAAAAAATAATAATTATTATTACAAACGTTTGCCAGACGAAATATTTGATATATATCACAGTTCACCATATTTTTTAGTTATCGTTAATAATATATAATAATAATATAATAATAACAATCAGGGAAAAGGAAAAAAAACAGGTTACGTTAAATAATCTCGTAGCCATATTATGATATTTAATCGTCTAATGATATGATATTTATTATATAATATATCTTTTGAAATAATTATAACAGCCGTAAAGTAAAATCAATAAAACGTCTTCGTGTTGCTCAGACTACGAGAAAGTTTAAAACGCGTGTCTATACATTATAATATTATCATCTTGCTTTTTGGCTCCGTGATAACTAACGAAGTGGAACATTTCCGATACACGATCACGAAATCGTTTGCGTTTCGACTTTTACTATTTTAATACGTACCGATGAGAGCGTACTGTCACGCTTAACATGTGACTATCATCCGTGTTGAGCATGAGCGTTAACGCTGACGGAGAATATATATATATATATATATAATATACAAAATCGATTTGTAACGTCGACCAAACCGCGGGAGTCACCGGTCGTCGTCCCGCATTACATACAACGCAGTAGGTTAGTAAATTGAGCATGGGCGTACCCTAATTAACAAGGGGGACTTAAGTCTTTGACTATTTTTATTAAACTATGCTTGAATTGAATGTATTGAATTGTAACATTAATAGTCATTAAATTTATATACTTATATAAATAGTTAAAATTTACCTACATAGTCAATCAATAAATATGCAATGTAAATTTTATTGAATTATGACCGAGAAGTGAGTACTTACACAAATAAAAAACAATACAATTTTAAAAGTTTTATTTTATTATTACTTCTGATCCATGTATTTATGCGCCTCATAACTGAAAAAGATCTTTCACATGATGCGGCCAACACTGCGTATTAGGTGGTGGCGATTCAGCGATAACATTATTTTCAATGCGCGGTGGCGCGGTGCCGCCACAGATTTCAATATAAATTGTAGAATTATTCTTAAAATATAAAAGTCTGTGGGTGCGCGCATCGTCTGTTATTGTCGTAATCGATAATCATCGAAAATCGATGCATGTAGTACCGTAGTTAGTGTAACAAAATAAATGATTATAATAATTATTACTATTATAAAATAGTATTTTTCTTACTATTTTACGTTTTTTTGAAAACATAGACTAAAATAAAAGAGGACCAAATAAAAAACTAGAGGGACTGAACCCCTAATTGCGGGGTATTATAGTCCCCCCTCATCCTACGCCCATTAAATTAATCAGCATCACAGTTATTTGGTATATACGATTTCCGTTGCATAGCCTTTACGAATAGATTGATACCGTAGGTACCTTCGAAATTCTAGTTTGACATCATCAAGGAAAACGGCGTATATCAGACAACATAAATATTTTTGTCTCACGATTAATTATTCGGGTTCTTGAACTATATACTTCAGTTGCCCCCCTGAGATACAAAAACGCGCGTGGAAATACGGATGAATATAATTAATATTATACGTTCGTCGGGGGGTAGGAAAAAACGAAAATAGTAATAATAATATATATTCTGATGTGAGCACGTAAAAGGAAAAAAAAAACGACCAACTCGCAACAAGTATATGGGTAGGTAGTTGCGTGGACCAACCACAGATATTATAAGGGGACGACGTACGAGACTCGAAGAGCGTATGTACTATAATATTTGACTCTGCAACACTACTAGTACGATGATGATCCCGGTGTCTCCTTCTGTCAAGTGTTCTTTCAGCAGTGGTGTGGCGTCGGCAGTTGGTTCTCATTTCGTGCTCATTAAACACACGGCAAGGGGGAGGAAAAAATACGTACTTTGGATTAACTTCGCCGTATAGGTACGATACACACACCCATACACACACACTACACACATAATTATAATATGTCGTGTGCGTACGTTTGTTTTGACTTTCATTACACATCCTTTGCGTTCGCGATGGGAAAATGGTAAAAAAAAAATTGATTATATACGTATACGTACGTAAAAGGAGTAATAATGAAAACCATGACGTTACACTACACTACACTTTTGCTACCTTCGCGTCTGTTGCTGCCACGATTAATTTTTATTACAATTTTTTTTTTCTTATTGCAACTTTATTTGATAAATTCTTTATTTTTAAATGTTAATAATTATTAATTATGTATTATAACTATATAGATACTTATACAAAATAACTTTTTTTAGTTAAATTATTAAAACTGAAAACAAAATGTACATGTTGTGACTTATTGTAGTTGTAATCAAATTAACTATTATAGTATATTTATTAATATTATGATTTATAAAATATTAGTTGTGATGCGCACCAGATGATTAACGGTTACAAGTTATGTGCAAAATCACTTAGGTTTAAACTGTTTTTAGACGCTCCTCAATGAATTACTGGCGGGCGCATTGAACTGTATGATTTTTTTCCTAATCGTCAACACCGGAAAAATAATAATATGTGAGCGTCATCATTTTGGATTTCATTGTGTTTGCAGACAATACGTTTTTCATTCTCGTAATGTTTTTATTTTTATTTTTGAGATAATGTATGTTTATAGTTTCACTCATTATTGTGCTATAATGACATGTATTTGCATACTATCCGTACTAATATAACAGAAGAGTTATTTTACACAGCAAATGCACACAATGAATAATATCACGATCCAATCTAACTTTGAAACATTACACTAGCGTTCAAAATAATTTTCATTATAATTTTGTTTACATATATTTAAGTGGTTATTTATTTACACATTTTATAATGTAGTAAAATAGAATATACTATCCTATTGGAGTTGAATAGAATATTCGTCCGACTACGATGGTAACCACTTGTATTAAAATAACGTACATTGACCAATCTGTTTTCAAAACATTTAAAATCAGTTGTATTAATTTATTTTATTTTTGAAATAACATGGACTTAGGAAGTGTATGGCCCATGAATACATACATTATACTTCCAGAACAAGAGAGAAAAAACGTTTATCAATTATCAATACTAAACTATAACAATGATATAGAAATATAATAATTGATATTCACGATTGATGATTTAAAAAGGTAAAAAAAAAAGAACTGGATGAGCTTCGCTCTACTGTACAGTAGGAGGTGGAGTGGATCTTGTTCTTAGAATAGGTCTCTATTACAATGGATTTGTTAAATTTGAATGTAGTAATAGTTGCCATTGTATACGAATAACGATTCTGAACAGAGATAATAGGTTAGTGTAGAATAGGTATATTATATAAATATACAATATATATTATGTTATATTGAAATTTAAATATAATATAAATATTTTGCTGTTCAAATGCATAAAAAAATAAAAAAATATGCCTATAACTCAATAATTTTTGAATGACAGTAAGAATGACTTCTGTAAAAACTTTTATTAAATGTTCAAGTATTTTGTCCCACTAATTTTTTTTTTATCAACAACTATAAAAAGAAATTAAAAAATCAAATATTTCAAATGCCTATAAATTGCTTAAAAATCAGTATAATATTTTGAAAAAATAACGACTTAAAGAAAATGTCAATCTTAACAATTGGTAAAAATATCGAGTTTCTGCAACTTTTTGAATAATTACAAATAACTAAAATTGTTTGAGAATAAATTGTTATTTTATGCAATTTTGTAAAAATTTCAATCTCAAACAATCATAAAAATTTATAAATATATTTTAAAGTCCAGTAGAAATATTTTTGTAGTTATTTGAAAAATAACTTATGGATAACCTTGTGTTAAAACTTTGAACCTTAAGTATAAACAGAAAAATTATAACTTGCAAATTATCACGATTTTAACATATTTCATAAAAAATTGGAATTTATGGGCTTATAAAAAAATGTAAGTGGAACGATTTTCCATTTATATTATTCGCTATAATTATAACTTATATTGAACCTTGAATTAAATTTTTAAAAGTTTTTAACCACCCAAATGTTTTTATCGATATTTCAAAAAAAAAAAAGTTAGAAAAATCGAAAATATAAACTGTCTTTAAAGAAGTCGAAAAAATTCAAAACACTTTGAAAATGTAACCATGTATATAAAATGCCAATTTAAACAGTTGGTGAAAATTTCAAATGTTTGTGATTTTTTGTTTTTGAGTTAGAGGATTTAAAAAAAAATTTGATGCTTTTAGAAAGTATTGAAAAAGTTATTTTTTTGAATTGCCTAAGAACAATCTACATTAACTTTTCTTTCAGAAAAAAGTTGCAGTATGAGAAAAACGTAGCTTTTTACTGCCCCAAAATATGATGACAGTTGTTAAACCAATAGATTCCATCAGTCCGTTCAGACTTCAGAATCTAAAAATTAGAAGGGTTTGGCATTAGTATTGAGATAAGTGTACTATATATATATATATATATATATATATATATATATATATTGTGTGAATATTATCAACAGACGTTTTTTAATACTAGCCAATGAAATTAATTGTGATTTTGATATTTAAATTTGTTTATTGACGCGATTTGATTTTCACGGCTCTACGGCAGCATAAATAAAAATTAGACATTTTCGGTATTTTTGTGGAATAATCATGGAAGTATTAGTAGTAAAAGATTAATCTGGAGCTCCAATAATGTTAGTCCGTTACAGTTTTATTTATAGTATATAGATCGAAGGTCTACGCCGCGGCCAACGGCTACTTTAAACTGTCTAGGGATAGCCTGTGGTGTACAGTGTTAATAATGTTGTTTGGAGATTAACGGGTATAAATGCGATTGAAATTTATTGCTAATTTATCAATGGTTTTCGTTCTTCCTGGTTGATTTAATGTTTTGGTTAGAGAAATATTATATATCCGTGCGAGTTGAGCGTTGTGATTATGGCACGTCGTTGAGCTATGATGATTGGATGAAAACTAGTAGAATCCGTGTTCACTGGGATTTAAGTTCATGACCAAATATACTTATATAATATGCTGGGCGTGTTTTGAGTTTTAAACATTCATCGACAACGCGTGTTAGTTTGCGCGTTACCTATCTATTTTACTAAATGTTCTATTACTGCAAAGTATTATAATATTAAATGGTATATCTCTCGTGAAAAATAATAAAATGTTGCCACGTAAGCATTGTATGAATATGATTATGTGCTTCTTATAAGTTTATTCCGTAGTATGAACAACAATTGAGTTGAATAATTCCTACGATAAAATAATAATTTTATCAGAACTATACAAAACCGTTGTGCGTATTGTTGCATACTGATTGTGTACAAAACGTTTTCTATAACCTTCGAAAACAACTCGAAATTGTCTTTTGAATGCCATTATTCATACTTGATAAGTCATCACTGATAACATTACAATAATTTTTTTTAAACCACGTTTTCAAAGTGTTATTAGCACTCCTTTGATTATCTCATTGTTTATTTATAATCTAAAATCCAATCACTGCATAAATCAATAAACTTTCAGTCGTGCTACACCACAATATATAGATCAGTCTGAAGTTGTTGAACAGAAATAGGTTGATTTAATCTTAATATTTCCATCTGATTAATGAATGATGATTTCTTATGGGCTAATGGTGTAATGTTAGTAGATATATTATTTTATGAATATATTGAAAAATTTGAATTGGGTAACATAATTAAATAACCGCCATTGACCGGAACATAATATTATGTTTTTCATAGAAATTCGCCGATTCGTATTTTTAGTTTGATAATAATAATAATAATAATAATTACACGGTAATTGTAGTGGTATAGTTGGGAGTGCTTAGGACTAATCAAACACTATGATATTCGATCAGATCGTGTGACGATAGAAAATTTTTCCTAATACTGTGGCACACGGAAATATGGAATGATATGGAACGCTTGCCTGCGAAAAAGATTAAACACTGTATACGTTGATCGATAACGTCGTGAGAGTAGGTGCTTACATATATACACACAATAATAATAATAATAATAATAATAATAATATAAAGAGAGCGTTAGCCCAAGGCCAAATATCACTACCCCACGCACGATCCATTATCTGAACTTGTAATTCTCTCCGAATGTGTATCCATCCGACTAGATGCGAGTGTGTGTATACCGTGCAGGCTAATAAATGCCGAACCATTGGTTCGAAAGAAATGTATTATGTTCGCTTTATAAGTTAGAAAAACTCTTAAAAACTCCATACAATATTATATAATGTTGTGATGTAAACGTATGCGTGTGTGTGCTATGAGTGCGACTGTAAATACTGCGCGTGTAGTATTCAAATAAATGTGTTTATAACTGTATAATATACATTTTCAGTTATATAAAGGTGAATAAAGTGAATTATGTATATAAAGCATGACTAGGTTATATTTGAATTAACTACGGTGACGTTCGGTTAAACCGAATAATAATATTTCTCAAAATATTATTTTAATTTGGTTTTCTTATTTATGATAATTCTTATTAAAAATAAATAATTCGTTTTTCTGGTAGTTTTTAGAAAATATATTTTAATATATAGTATACGCACAAGAGAGCGTTTCGTATACTGTCCACAGATCGTATATATTTATTTATAAAAAAAAAAATAATTTTTTATTTCATCATACAACGCATTCGAATGAAATATGCTTGCTTTGTTCTCAAATCTTCATTTATATTGTTACCTACGTACACTGTTAAATATATATAAGATATAATTATAATATTATTTCTGGGCGTCCAGTAGTTACAAATATTGTGATTACCAATTATTTCAATAGATACATAATTAATTGAAAATCAAGGGGTTGAAGTTTTATGTTCAACGAGTATTCTACTTGTATTCTATTTAATTATTTAGCAATGAAAGATAATGAAAAAAAAAAAAAATATTTTTATTCCAAACTCATTGCTTGATTGTGTTTTGAGTCTGTTGAACTTGTATAAAATAAAAATTTTAAATGACCCTAATTGAAACATAATTTCTCATTTCACAAAGCGCTATAAACAAAAAATACGAGAACGACAATACATATAGTTTTTAGTGATTTTAAAATTTAATTTCAACAGTACCGGAGACTATTATATTTATGACTACCTTATACATAATACTGTACATTGATGTACAATTTACTTTTAATTTATCATTTAGGAGAATTTTGATTGCTGTAGCGTCTACCCTTGAAGAGTTAACACTGTTAAAAATGTTGCAGGTTTTCTAAAAAGATACTATTATAATATAACACAATATTATTCTCAACTGTACCTACTTCTCTGTTTAATTTTTATAAAACTTTGGTGAATTTTAAGACTCATACATTTGACAGCAATATGCTAGATAAGGTACAAGATAATATTAACTATTGATTATCTCTTTGTTTTACAAAATAAACAGTTGATATGAAAAAAAAAAAATGTGCAGATAACGTGAACCATGTTCTTATAATATATCCTGAACAAACTTTAAATCCACTAGTTTAACGCTGAAATGTTTGTTGTTTACCTTCTTGTACATTGTTTTCGTGTTCTACGTATTTTTATTTCACGGCTGATAATGCCTAAAAAGTTCTTGAAAATTATTTGGTAGTAATGCTTCCAGAACCGTCAAAAATCGCTATCTTTTGTTTACCAATGAAATTTGTTTCGTACTACTTTGATTTTGATTCTTTTTGTGTTCTTATTATTGTCTCATAAGCGGAAATGTCTGAAAAGTTACTTTTGGTTATCGTTAACCGAATAAAACAATGGTGTTTGCAACCTCTAATTTTGTCGAACAACGTCACGTTGAAATTAGATATTGTTCAAAAACAACGGAAAAATGACTAAAAGTTAATTGGTACTAGTAATTAACAAAAATAAGTAGTTAAGTTATTTATTGGCGTCGAACAAGACAATCTACATTAAATTAAAAAGTTATTAGTTACAATGTACTATAATACGATGCGGTAAATAGGTGTATTAGATTTAGTTCATTTGTTATCGGAAACCAAATAGATGTTGTGGCACCGCGTGTACAATAACAATATTATATATTTACGAATGGCAGCTATAAGTATCCTTTGGCTGGCTAACGAGTAATGCGCAAACATGCACACCAAATTTACAACTATACGGACTTAGCGTACTAATTCTGAACGTTGAAGTGTATAGTAATATTATAGATTTGTCCTATACTAATGTGTGTGTGCGTGTATGTGTGTGTGTACGTGTATGTGCATGTGTGTGCGTGTGTGTGTAAATCTTAACCCGGGATACCCAGAGTATAATAAATAACAGTCGTGAACACATTACACATATATATATATATATATATATATTTCATTAACTTATGGCATTTACTTTAACAGGGAGACGGTTAGAATTTAAACTTTTTAAATATTTGTTTCGCCGTATTCAAACCAACTTTTCAAGGAGTAACTTTGGCAAAATATATTCTAAGGGTACTCTACGCATATACGGCATAATCACCAACAAAGTAAAACACTATTATTTGTCTTTGAATTGTTTTGTCAAATATAATGATGGATCGTTATGTTTAGAATGTTTAATACCAGAGAATAATATCTATGTATGTATTATAAGCGCATGTAGTTTTATCAGGTGATTTTAGTGAAACACTCATTAAAATAATTCCTGAACTCCCTTGATTCTTCATCCGTGCATAAATCTCGTATGAGTCGTTATGGAAAACAAACCTTCTATAAACATTTATTTCAACATTTATAAATATCATGTACTTTTTATTTTTTTTAACAAAATTTACTGGGGCGTAATGAACGATTAAAACTTTATAATACACTTTATTCATTTCAATAAATACATTAGCATGCCCGTTCCATTAATAGTCTACACCTCATTTTATGCGGTTTTTTAAATTCTGATTTTTGGGAAATTTATTTGTACCACAAAATCCTACTGACCAGTACTAAGATATTTTGTACAACTAAAGGAATATCGTATGTGGCAAAAATGTTTGTTTTTTTATATGGTTACAAATTTTTTTATGCTAATAATTTTCAAGTTTATTTTTCTGGGATTTTTTGTATAACATAGTCAAAGTTCTGATCAGTATTTTCGGACGTAATAAAATTTAAAGTTGCGTACTTATGAAATTGGTAAAATAACTAGTATTGATATTTTATTGATAATATTATACTTTAACTTATAATTTTTTTTTTATCGCTTTTTCAAACTCTTTGGAGACAATGCGCATTATTTGTAAATGCTTGACATGGTTATCAAAATAATTATCAAATGTTTATCGATTATTATACCTGTAAATATTTAACGTGAATGAATTTCTTTCGTAATCTTGACGTTATAACGACAAAAGGAAAATATTTATAATATGATAATTATTGTCCGATTTCATATGTAACTTTAAACTTTAATAATTCCAAAATAATACTCCGAATTTTTACAACGTTACATCGAACATTCCAGGAAAATTAACTGCAATATAATTTCTATAAAAAATTTTGTTCCATTTCCAAGTTGATCTTGCCACAGGATACTTCTCAAATGATAGCAAAAATCTAAGTATTAAAAAGTATTGTCTTTTACACGCATACGTCTTTTGAAAATCAGAATTCGAAAAAAAAACATAAAACAAAAGGTTACAAATATGGACGTGTATCCTTAATGTATCCAACCTCTTTGTATATACTCTAAATATTTTTCGATTTCGATTTTTTAATATAACACTGTACGGTAAAAATGAATGAACGTAAATAAAATATTTTATCGCCATTAATATTAAATTTAGCTATCGTTTGGTACTGATAAAGTCTAGTATTATATTTTAGCGTTATTGAGGTAAATTTCAGTGTGTCCACGTTGAATCCAATAAAATCATCCTTGTATACATACTGCAAAAGTATTATCTTCTTTTTTTCTTTTTATCGCCGTTTATCTGTTAGACGTTTGCAGTCAAAGTTCTTTTAAGGAATTCGATATTGGCAGGGAAAAAATAATTACCAATTGTCGTGATTAATCGAAGTTTTTTGGACTTCTCGCACAGTTCTTTTTTACTCCGGTAAAGTAATTGACGTTTAATTGAAAAAACGTCATTTTCCTACAAAATGTTTCGAATATTTGTGAATTCCGAGGATACGAAGAAGACATAATGAAAAAAATACATGTTCTTATTATTTAACCCTAAAAGAAGGTGATATTAAAGCTTTCTACAAACGTAGTCTAAAGACATGTTAGAATATTATTTTATTATTATTATTATTTTACTTGTTGCCTACCGACTAAGTGAGCATTTTGAAAAATAAAGAAATTTTTTTTTTTTTTTGTGTAACTTTAGCCAGATTTTATTTATTTCTTTTGTACCAACTACAGATTTGCAATACATCGTCGTCTGAGTTTAGTAAGCGCATTATTAAAGTTTCTGATATTGAAAAACAAAAGACCGTAGGAGGAACATAAATTGAAAAAAAAGCTGTCATCATAGGTTTTTTTAACAGTTAATAGACATTAGACGCCAGAGATTTCAAACTGAATAAAAATCAATAAAAGAAACAACTATGTATATTGTATAGGTACATTTACCAAAACTTTCCACATCGCTTTATTCGCAAATTGATTGATGAAGGAAAATGGTTGCATAATTCATTCATATACCTAAGGTACATTGGAACAATATTTTATTCATGCGAAGTACATTTATGAAATCGTTAATTTTTCTTGTCTTATGATATTACGCCCAATAAAGAAAAGTATAATTCAACATTTTGAGCTTCACTACTTCACTAGATAATCGAACCGACAGTGAACAAATTAAATTATAAACATTATTGAAATATATGTAAGATTTAGATTTTATAAATACAATTATTATTTCTATTGTTCATTTATAAAATTATTTTACTGAGCTTTGACAGTTCTAACTTTTCGTATAGTTTTAGAACTTAATTATATTTTGCTGTTCCCAAACTTGCTATGATAACTTATAGTGGTTTAGTAAGACTAGAATTTAGATGATATAATAACATCAATCAAAATAAATCCCAAATCAACCTACTATACAAAAACTACTACATCAAATGGCCTTGGTTGCCGGGGATTAATCAATAAAAAAAATAAAAATAAATATTATACCAGATTTATTCGTGATTTGTGCGTATCATCTACTCCAATTATTATCTTTCGTATCGTCTTTTTTTTTTCGTTGATATATCACAACAACAATTCTTAATTTTCTAGGTAATATATAACTTTTTCTTCCGATCCCAAGTTAGCCACTCCATACTTGTCTTGTACTCATGTAAAGTTCCGTTAAATTACTCTCCTTCCACAAGCCTCATGAAGTCATGACCATCGCTTATTATTATAATATAACTACGATATCCTTTATTTTCTCTTCAATTGCCTCATATTTTCACCAAAACTCATCCACTAGTTATTCATTTTAAATTTCCCAAACATTTTCAACAATACAATATAATTAATAACTATTTTATTATTTCGTATTTATTTCCATACTACACCTCTTTTGATTATACGGACTCCATGGTCTTAATTGTATACCTTATTTTAATTTTTCCAGTGACTTACATATATCATTTATAAGCAATTAATTGTTAATACTGATAATAAAGTGATTGAAGTCTCAGTAAGTAGTTTTAAATATCTAATTAATTTTTATACTTAAATAATAAAGCATATAAATTACCTATATATTTGTATTTTGTATTTAGAATTTGTTAAGTAAAGTTCACAATAATTTATTTCCAATAATACCATATAATATATTCTTGAGTACTGTACTTTGAATTTTGAATTATTTTCAGAATGTTATGACTTTTGTTTGTTTTTACTGTTGGAAATAAGTAATTATTTAAAGTTGATTAAATTATTTATCAAAACGTAACTTCCTATTTTATTTTATGTAAATTTTAGATTAAATATATCGGTTTTGACATTTTCTTTCTTTAAATACTTTCTTGACATATTGTTCACCAAAAATACGTTAGTTATATTCAATGTATACATTATATTTCTTCTGTGACTACTTTACAAATAAGTAAACATTACTGTACATTGTGTAGTATACAATATTCCGAAATTTTATGTCAAATAGTTTTGTGTGTTCATATTATATTATATTATTTAAAGTACAATTTATATTAATGTCATTGATGAATTTATAAACATTTGCATTTTTTTTTTTTTCATTAAATTAGTTATAAATGTATATTTTTTTTTTCAAATGAAATGAATAATTCATATTAATTAATAATAGTTTGTAGTAGGTATAAATTCTAAAATGGAATTATTTTGAAAACAAGTTTAATAACTATATATTCGCAATTCTGATAAATTTGAAACTAACATTGATTTTAATTGCATGCAGTTTATAGTTATTTCATTAATTTAATTTTCAAAACTCTACTAAGTCATTGATGAAATATAATTAATAATATTTCTTTGGGTATACAAATATTCTGGTTTGATGAAAATTTGTTTTATTTTAATTCAACTAATGACGGATATATTTATTATTCGTATAATAATTGCTTTTTTTTCGATTAATAATGATAATAAAATACTATTTGTAGTCACTAAATTTATGAAAAACTTAAAAATTTTAACTTGGACAAAATGCAAAAAAATAAAAGTTCAGATAAAAATTTGTTTGTAGGAATCTTTATCCCGATTTGGTTAATGATTGTGTACTTACATGCATATTTTAAATTCATCTTGGGTTCTCAAATTGCAATATCATATTTTTATAAACATTACATTCTGTGGCATCAAACTCATAATACATCAAGTAAAGAAACGTCCTCACTTTATAAATTGGATGTAGTAAGTACCTTATATCTGATTTAAAGTTTTGAAGTTTTCTATCTGTGAGGAGGTTGTATGCTCTTACATTTTATATTTTTCTTCGAAAAAAATTTTACCGTTTGGCGCTATTGTATGAATGTGTATGTAAACGTTAGTCACGTATTTCAGGAATGGAATTTAGGGCGTGCCCTTCGATATTTCACTCCACGGCAGTCTATTACGCGGAGATTCAACAAAAAGTCAGCCGTAGGAGGAAATGTAGCTGGAGTAGGAGCAGGAGAAGCCGGAGGTGGTCGGCATGTATGCGTGTATAAATGTATATATATATGTTACGGGTAATGTGGAATATCGGGCAATGTGTACATCACCCGGTAAAAGAGGTCCTGCCCGGGCAATGTGGACCACAATTTTTAGATTCCATTTTTAAAACACGTAGATACAAAGTAACGAGGTATAGTGTCATGTACAGTTCAAAAACTCGACTGGTTAGTTTATTGTTCATAATATATCGTTGACTGATTTTATCAAGATAGCTATTATCTTTTCGATATGACCATATCCATATTGGAAAACAAGTAGTATGACAGATAACAAAAACGAGTTTATACAGCGTGTTTCAAAATTCCATAGCTTATTAACTAAATAAATATTATAAACTTATAATTTATAATAAAAAAAAAAAAAATTATATTCCATATTAGTTGGTTAAAAAAAAAAAATTGTGGTTCACATTGTCCGGGCAGGACTACATTGCTTGGGCGATGTACACATTGCCCTAATATATATATATATATATATATATAATAAAGAAGAAAAACGGTACGGAAATGTGCGCACTTTGTTATTTATTTATTTCAAAGAATGAAAAAATAATAGTATTGTGAATTGTGATGATCAGCGACCATGACGCGGATGTAAGGGTTAAATAATCACATGGAGCTTACGGTAAACTCGCGTGAAACACGAACGCAATAATAGTTGAAGGGAAAATATAGAGATTGCACAATTGATTATTATTATTATACAGTATAGTAACTAGGTCGGGAGAAAGGAGGACTCGAGAGTGTCGGGGGTAAGAGGTACAGCTGTCGGCCGAGATGGAGACGGCAGGGATAGGTGAAATTATTTGCAAGATGTGCTATAAATAAAGCGGGTTAGCCGTTCGAGTCCGGTGACAGATGCGTGTGCCCTTAACGTTGTATTACGGCTGCACGGTACGCACTATTATATACACTTTTAACCCTAGGTATATATATGTATGTATAACTGTATGTACTCAAGAACTACATTAGATGTATACCATTCCGTTACACAGTCTTATAATATATGTATAGTTACAGTGCATTACCCCGGTCCTGCGCAACGACGGCGGGGACCGCCACGAGATATTGATAGCCGAGGGAACCCTCGTAATTTGTCCGGATTTAATTTGACAACGGGACAGCGTACATTTAATACATATGTATGTATATAATAACACAATATACCGTAAACGCAGTATAAAGTATCCTTTTCGTAGTCAGCTCCACCGCTGATTTCACGTTACTTATTTATTATTATTTTTGTTATTATTATTACTATCACTATTGTCTACTGCAAACTGCAGTGATATGGAACTGCCCACAAACCCGGTCGGGTTCCTGCTTTTTTCACCGCGCGCCGTTTTCATTGATTGAATGAAATCGATCGTGTACCATGTTCTTGTCTTGTTTTAAGTTTTTAAAATGCAAAGGCCACATTTTTAGTATAGAACATCGGGTTTGTACAAGGACTGAAAATATATTAAATTTATTTTAAGTACTTATGTTTTTAACGATAATCTGGTACACGATAAGGTCAAAAAATCTAAGAATTCTGATGGTTTTAATATTATTCTTTTCTAAGAATAAGGAAGGGGGGCATCAGAATCTCTAAATGTCTTAATCCATCTCTGTATTTTTTGCGCACTTCCTTAAATCGTAAAATAATAACTGTAGTTGTTATTATTTTGTTACAATATATCGCCATTCAACTCAACACCATTTCGCTTGCCTATTTGGCATCTGGAAACCCCGATAATTCAAAAATATTTTAAAAAAATATGCTTACATTAAAAAACCAGGAATAGTAAAATAGAGTTCATAATTTTATTTATGCGAGCTCGTTGGAGAAAGTGAACTTAGTCCGTTTACCGTTATTTTCATTCAAAATTAGTGTTTTTCTGGACCAGTATAATATGATAAAATAAGATATGAAATATACAAAACGTGTTTAAATATAATGTATGTATGTGTATGTATAAAAACATGTATAAATATAATAAATCATATATTATATTATATTTATACAAATAAATATAACGTATATTGTACAGTATATAACATACATGTACATAAAATGGTAAACCCAACGGAAAGCATAAGCGAAATAGTAATATTATATACTCGCGCGTACCACATTCAAATCGTATCCATAAAATATTCAAATTCGCCCCATGTTAACCGAAATATATATAGGTACATCAAATTATTAGATAAACGTTTTCGTGCAACTTCTTACGGTATCTCGTATGTGTATGGATGTACGTATTTATGTAAATATGTGTGTACGTGTGTGTGTGTGTGTGTGTGTGTGAGCGCGCGCGCGCGTGTGTGTGTGTGTGTATGCGTCTATATTGTAATGCGTAGCTTTTATTTTATACGGATATTAATTTTAACTCGCAGAATATGCTCACAAGTAAGTACCTAACCTATACGCGTGCCTTGTAAACCACAACTATATTATATTAAAGCGTATAATAGCGTAACGTATGACTCGTGGTAGTTTCATATTTTATGGCTGCTAAAAAAATTATCATTACCTATGTAATATAAATAGTACCTATCGTATTTTTTGGAATAAATATTTTTAATTAGTTTTTAATTGATATTAAAACGTAACAAATTTTTTGAAAATTAATGTAACGAAAGATTTCTTCGTTTTGTTTTTTAATGGATTTTTTTTTGCTTAAAATGCGTAATATTTTTGAAAGTATTTGCGTTCTAAAGTTTTTTTTCTTTTTAATAACTAATATAATAAAATATAAAAAATTGAAAACTGTATTATTTTCAGTTTGAAAGATTTTTTTTCTACTGCAGTGTCCTTACTACTTTTAAAATTGTACTCAAACTGAAATGCGTACATTTTAATCCATAAACGATAAACTAATTTGATTAGTTTTATCATCTGAATAACAGTTCATTTTTTTACCATCTAACTTTAAAATATGATGTAAGCAAAAACAGTTATATATCTTTGAAAACTTGTAATTAAAATGTGTTTCCGGTTAAAAACATTTCAGTTGTTTCTTCATTGCTTTTAATTTACATTTATTCGGATCTTTCATAGTACTATATATAGCCGTTATAATTTTAATATGGGCTTTAACGTTCATAAAATTTGATGTTTTACAATAACAGTGTAAACCATTTCTTAGATCAATTGAATTCAGTTATTTATAGAATGTTTTTAAAATATCTTAATTATTTATATCACATTTTATATATGCCATCGAATCTTATTTTCGTACATATTTTTATTTAAAAAACATCCTAAAGAATGAATATAATATTATTAATAATCAATATAATACATTTCGGTCTACTGGCTTATATTTTATTTGCAATCATTTTCATTCCACGTTCATTCACATACACTTTAAAGTTTAGAATTTAATCCATTAATGTTACTAAAAGCATTATCGAATTATCATCAAATTAATATCGTATAACATAGTGTTAATACAGTTAACGTTAGACTTAATATATTATTTTATATTGTTACGATTGATCACAATGTTTGAAAGTTCACGTCGCAAACAGGTCGAAATCAGTGAACATAGTGAATATATATTAATAAATTATAATATATACCCGTACCAAATCAGTGTGTGATTTTATGAAACAGAAACGGAAGGCGGTTGCTTGTTATCGAAAACTTTACTGTTCACTATTAAATCGTGTCTAATGAAATTCTAAACATTTCTGCGTCTTAACGGCGTTTGAAAGAGGGATAATGAGTCCCTTTAAATGAGTTTTTAACATCGAACACATGCGCATCTACGGGGTGGGGTGGTACGGGGTTCGGTTTGTCTTATTTATTAAAATGAAATATCCATTTCGTGAATTATGACCCAGTAAGAGAAGTGAGCGTGTAATAAAGTGTGAGCTTGTCTACCGGTTTTATTTGAAATTAATGTTAAAATTTCATAGCGCCCAGACTACACTGTTACATTTTCCCCTCGACGTTTCGCGCTTAGTCGCCGTGAAGTGTACTCCGCGAAAGAGATATTTCATTTTTACCAAAATACATAAACACACGCCCGTTTTATGTATCCTCTATTCCGGGATTACATCAAATGCACTGTTTTACGCCATGCAGTGTTTTCGGTCCAAATATTCGTACGCCAAATACAACTACGTTTTTTCTCATCATAACGGGTCAATAGCCAACCCAGTTGCAGTATATTATATATATTTATATATTATATCACGCGTCTTTGATTTACAGAGTTCAATTTCCAATTCATCGTGTCCATTAGTGTACGTCGGGTTGGCACTTATGCGTCCTTTTCTCAGCCCTACTATCATCGCTGAACACGCGTTTTATGCTTTATGCGCACGGTTCACCCTATCCTTGTTCACCTACACATCAAAACCCGATTCATTTCGTAAAAAAATAGGAAAGAGACCGATAAAGGGAGAGAGAGAGAGAAAAACAAACTAACATAATTAATCAAATATTAAAACAACCAAAAATAACACGTGTGCGGCGACGTTGCGAGTACGTTCGTGGAAACGTATTCCTGTTCTGAACCAACTGTGGCCCACTGTGAGTTTTTATCTTTCATTCAATCCGTCACGTATTTTTATTTTTTCCAGTCAAAAATAATAGGTATAAGGACAAATATTGCAATAAAATATACCATTGAATATTGATGTATTATAAGAATATTATAGCAAAGTAAAAAAAAACCGTGTCTTGGGCGCAACCGGGCACTGCCCCAGGTGAGACTTCGTTTCGTACCATTCACACGGAAGCTATTAATTTGCCTACATAGATCGCCGTCTATTCGGCCGTGGCAACGAGATCAATGTGTAATAATAATAATAATAATAAGTTAGAGTCATAATATTAACTGTATAATGTTTGACAGAAGAACTGGTGTTTAGTATTTTGTAATATAAATGGATAAACACTTTATAAATTAAAAATATTTTCAAAATAAAACAAAAGAAATTTATTTGAATAAATGTGTTGTTTGAAATAACTTTAAAAAAATTTGTATTATAGCCTCATTGATTATAAACAGAGCAGATCGTTTGATCATCCCCAATGGGTTTGACCATTTTTATGTGTTATTTTCTAAGTCATTTGTATTTTTAGTATTTATATTTTAACTTAAGCAGCCCTGGCCAGCACCTTGTTGTTCTTTGTTGAATTGTGTTGAATTTTACATCATCATTACTATACAACAATTAAATTATTAGTTTAATAACTTATTATATTTTATAACATTATTGTTCTATATTTCTATTTGTTATATTGATATACTACCTACTATTTGTAAATCGTAAGAGCGAAAAAATTATGGTCTCATTTTTATTTATTTCAAATGAGATCGATTGACATTGGGTCATTATTTTTAATTATCATACAATATTTTGAGTTAAAGGAGCAACTTATTAATTTCTTATTTATCATTTTTAATGGTTTTATATTAAATACTCTAGGATTATCCCTAGCAGTAAATATGCATAGATGGTATTATGGTTAATTCCAAGATGTTGCTGGTTCAATTCCGGTTGGGAAAACGTTTTTGTGTGTTTATTGATGACCATCCGTAACGATAATATTCTTTATTATTATTTTCCCATACAAACTTAATATTCTATCGGTAAATGAATCTGAAAGAAGTTTCACTTCATATCTTTGCGTATTAATAACACTCACAAATTATTATTACTATCGTTATTATTAGTATTGTTATAATGCCATTGCCGCCGTGTCTCGTCCAACTGCGGCAGTAATTAATGTTATTACACAAGCCGACGCCGCCGTATTCTAAACGTATACCTATAGATTTTTATGTATACGGCGAACGGCGTTATTCAATTTTAGTTTACGATAATATTTCACACCAAGTGTAATCGAATCACACACCGGCGACGCCCTTGTAATATTGAATCAACGACTCAACGACTTATGCTCGGGAATAATAATATTCCTTCTCAGGAGCAAAAATACGTGTAACCATTATTATTATTATTATTATTACTACTTTTACCGTAATAATCGTGTGATAATAGTACACATATTATTTTATTATGATCATAGTATATATAATCTGTCTCGCCAATAGCATCGAATCGGATCAGAGTCGAACGTTGTGTGTACGCCTTAATGGAAATTAAAATTAATTTTGCCCTCCAATACGCTGTATTACTGGCGGTATCTATTCGCAGTGTTTGATTATTGTTGCTCACGTCTCCGTTTTTACTAACGTGAATGTTTACTCACGTTGAATGTTATTAAGTATTTATACCGTGATTTCACATGTGTAATAATGATTGCATATGTTCATGTGTGTGTGTGTGTGTGTGTGTGTATTTGTGCGTACATGTGCTTAGAAGAATTTGCTGGGAATGAACCCGTGTTAATTGAATTTTATGTTTTGTCTAATATATTATCCGCACGCAATAAACACTGCCGAGAATAAACAAGATTTTAATGCATGTAAAGTGTACCATAGAGTTTTACATAGAAAAAAAATCGTATGCAATAACCGGTAGAAGGTGAAATATACATTATAAAAACTTTCACGTCTCCGAGTAACTTAAATATTTATTAAATATTTTTTTTTTTTGATTTACTCCAAATTTTTCACGAAATATACTTTATTTTATTTTGCAAGTTTAAACAGGTTTTAATATTTTATTTAACATTTATTTTATATTTTAAACATTTACGGCAAAACAAATGGGTGTAATATCAACTGTTCAATTAATTTTAAGTCAATTACCAATAATCAGTTAAATGTATTATTATTATAATTTTTAATTGTTTAAAAGTGTTTATTTTTGTATTGGAGGAACTTCTATTTTGACTTATTTCATTTAATAATATATTTTTACTTGAATACTCAACGGTCTTATTTTATGGTTTTTTCCTACTTTAATTATCGAGTTGCAACAACGAATTAAAAAGCGGTAATGATTTGACCAAATTATGGTATAACCAACAAATTGGCTTAAAAATATAAATAAAAAGATACTTGATTTTAATTTTGGAAAAAAACTTTTATAAATAATACAACGTTACATAATATTATTAACAATAAAATTGAATGTATCATATATTTTTTTTTTTTTTGATAATATTCTGTTAATATATTGAGTTATTTAATATTAAACCTGGTATAGTTTAACTTTTATATAAAATATGTAATAATAATGTTTGACATATAAACTATATAATCTTAAATTTCAAAAAATAAAGTATTTTGAGACTTCATGTCTATATGTAATTATACATTTAATTAAAACTGCTGAGTTTATCATTACTTTATGCAACACAAAAATACATCATACTACCTATATATAATAATGTTTACGTTTTCGAACTATTATTATATTATTGTTATACATAAATAGGGACAATGTCAGCAGATTACGATCTGAACAATACGAAATATAGATTTTGATCGAAGTCATACGCATATATCATACTTCCCAAAATCGATATTAATATAATTTTTATCACTGACAAAAAATCAATTTCCCTTAATGTTCAATCTTACGATTATTAATTTACACCATATGTGCCTACATCGATAGACTGTATATTTTATTATTTGTAATCCGATATTGTCGTTTCTTTTAGAAAAATATCGAGGTTATCACTGTGATATTATAATTGGTTCAAACAAATAGAAATAAAAATTAATACTGACATAATATCGCGCGTGAAACTCTTATTGGTCATTGATTTTCTTATAACCCAGTAATTGGAATAATATTTTGTTCTTTCGACTAAATTAATAGCGGTACATGATGATATTTCGATTTGTGTAAAAAAAATTTCAACACTAAAACGAATATTAGGTTTTTAGGTAAGCAGTGTTAGACAATCGACTGTAAATAAAAAGATACTATTCGTCCGATTATTCGTCCATAAAGAATTAGAATAGTTTAACACCATCTCGCTGTTGCTTTAAATAAATATTAATATAATAAACACTATATGTACATATATAATATTGTGAACGTAGTTATGTACACAAATGTATCGCAAAACCATCAATAGATAATAGTATTATGCTGTACTCGAGTGGAATATGTCTATGCACTTTGTAATATTATTGTTATTTGCACGTATAAACCATAAAAAATTTGGTACCTATATGTTATATTCGGATTACCACGTTTACCACGAATTTATTTCAAATTAAATCTGCTACGTCCTATTATAATATAGGTGGTTATAGTGGCCGTGAGTGTTACCGAGCTGATTCTTAGAAGAAATAATAAAATACCGCGAACGCATGCGTGCCGAGAAATAAATCGAACGTAACAAACGTGTAGGTAGAGTAATGCTATATAAGCAATTCGTATAATGTATAATATTATAGTGTACGTTCCGGAATAGTAATGTAATATTAATGAAGTGACGATGAGTGCAGAGATAGATATTACTCGAACAAGACACACATACCTACGTATATAATAATAATAATATATATTTATCGTACGTCGTTTGTCGTTAAAAAATATAAAATAAAAATAAAAACCGTCTCGAGCCCAATGACAATATAATATACAAAGGGAAATATTTACACTACTCTCGTGCTTTATTAACAAGCAGACAAAAAAGTGTAACACGATATCTATATACGTATACATACATTTTAACGATATGATTGATGACGTTCATGGCACCACTCCACCCTTCTTCGTACAAAAAAAAAAAAATAAAATGAAAAAATATATAAGATTTAAATATCATTACATGTTCTCTTTTGAATTCATCCACGTGTTTTTAGTAGTGTTTATCGACATTTTGGACCCGTTGAAGGTTCCATTACGGTTCCGTTACAGTGTGTGACATGTTCGCAATGTCACTGATGTAGATGTGATAATAATATCTCGTTGCTTATTTACGTCTTGTTTTTCCCTACATGTATCCATCGAATTGGTTCCATCATTCTTGTCTCAGGTCTGTTGTCTCATGTTTTTTCAGATATATTTACTTACTTAATTTTTGCGATTCGTCAATATATTATATTTGTACTCGGTTACCGGAAATATTTTTTATAATCATTTTATACGTTTTATTTCATTTAAAATTGTTATTATATATGCATTCCGTTGCCATACATGCATCAAGTTAATGATATGTACATCGTAGAAGAAAAAAGAAAATTCAAATATTTAACTCTTGGAGGAAGCGGACATTATAGATTATTGATGACGGTTCATTATTATTGTTTTTAAGATTCTGAACGGCGTGATGGAATCTATTGGTTTTACAATGACTTGTGTTTTTTTTTTTAGATTCTGAACAGAGTGATAGAATCCATTGGTTTTACAATAATGTATGTTTTTTTTTTTAATTTTTTTTTTTTTTTTTTTTGTGTCTGAGGACACGATTTTTGGTAGTAAAAATGCTTCGATTTTCTTAAATAGCAACTATTCTGATAGGAAAGTGAATGTAGATGGTACTTGGGCGAGTCAAAAATCCAACTTTTTCAATACTTTTTTAAAAAATTGAAAAAAACGATAAGAAAATTACGAAAAAACGGGAAATTTTACGCAAAATCACGTTTTACAAACTACATTTTTTTAAAATGCTCAAACTCAAAAACAAAAAATCGCAACAATTTCAAATTTTCATCAAATCTTTATATTGGTGTTCTCTATACACGGTAAAGTTTTCAAAGTATTTTGACATATTTTGACTTATTTATAGACAATTTAAATTTTCGATTTTTGTAATTTTTTTTTTTTTTAAATACCTATAAAATTTAATTGGCTGGCCGAAACATCTCGAAAATTTAATACAATGTTTATAATAAGCTTAACTTATCTTCAATAGAAAATAACTGTGATCTTTTCACTCAAATTTTTTTTATAAGCTCATAAAGCTTAAATTTGTATAAAATGTGTCAAAATCACGATAATTTGCATGTTATTTTGTAGATAAAAATTCATAAAATTTTTTCTGTTTATACTTAAGATTCAAAATGTTGACACTAGTTTGTCCATAAGCTAATCTTCAAAAATATATAAAAAAATTTCTATCGGACTAAAAGGAAAAAATTTTATGACTGTTTTAAATTTAAATTTTTACGAAATTGCATTATAATTCAATTTAAATATAAAATACTATATTGTTATATACACATTTTAGACAAACATATTAACTCCGTTCAAAACCGTTATTCATATACAATGATATCTATCATTGCATTCAAATTTAACAAATCCATTGTAATAATGACCTATCCTATAAACGAGGTACACTCCACCCCCAATCGTACAGCAAAGCGAGGCCCACCCGTTTTTTTATTATGAGTTTTTAAGAGGAAATATTTGGACCCGTTACGTTTATGATGAACATAACTGGATAGTGAACGTGAAATTGAAAATTTTCTATTGATGATATTTATAGCAAGTAAGTCCAGATATTGTGGGTAGTTGGACGTATCTTGATGGAGTAATTACATTTGTTAATAACAAACCAGGTTTTCGTTCATTATAAAATTTCGTTTTATCTCTTCCATATTTTAAATCCATTTTCCCCCCTGTTTTGGTTTCTGTTTGTCATATTGTTATACTTTTTTTGCATTTTGTTCTTTTTAATTATTGGTTTCCACATATTACTTATTTATTTCCAACCCATTTTCATACTTAAATATAAATTATTATTATTATTAAATGTTAAAGATTTCATACCAGTATGACCGTAAGTGTATAAATACATTATTGTAGTGATCGAATCAAAAGGTTTATTGGAGTATATCAAAAATTATATAATAATTGACCGACATCTGTTGATATTATTATCAATATGTTTGTTAAAAATAAATAAAAAATAAATTTGTCATATTGCGCGATGGCGTGACATTAGAATAACGAATGTCTCCATGTACATCGACCATATTATGATGATAAGACGATTTTTAATACAATATGTTATTTGAGAGGAAATTGATTTAATCTAATGAACGCAATTAATTGAGATCGGCTGTATTATCATAAAATAAATTGATAATAAATTGACAATAAATAAATTGCTTCGACGCAGCTCAGTGTGCTGAGACGTAACGTGTTGTCAGCCGAATAATAATGACACAATATTTTATTTTATAACAATCGAAATAATTTTCATAATATTTATATACGTCGTGCGTGATTACACCTCTTTTTCGTTCACTTATAGTCCAAACGATTCACATATACACTTTGTGACACCTCCGTGCCAACATCATATATACACTGGCATTGTATAATAATTCGTACTCACTCGCGTCTCGTCGACGTCTCGCTCTGCAAGGAATTTAATATCAAAGTTTTTGTCCGGGCACGATGGGTATTAAAATTAATCGGAACAAAGCAAGTGTGTATATGTACTTTATATAATATCGTTCGTTTACGCGCACACGAAAATATTACACACGGTCGACGCTCGTATATGTGGTATTATATTATATTGTATTAAACGACGAATGTGAACGAACTTTTGTGGACTTATATTAAAACGTCGTCGTCATCGTCACAGTTGCTACCACTACTCTGCCGTCACCAACATGTATTAGTCTTTTCTCAGAGAATAAATGTGAGCACGCGAGTCGGGTGACATGGCGTCGTGGACTGGAACGCGCGCAGAGGGATTACACCGTCTTCGAAGACTTAAAATAAAAAAAATAAAAGACTTTACTAATCCTTTTCTCGTGGAAGGTACGTGTTAGTAGTGATAATGAAAGAAACGAAGAACAACATGAAAGACCAAAATATACGATATATTATGATCGAACAAATAACTGGGTCTGACTTGGTCGAACAAGAAGAGGTATAACTTCTTTTATATGTTTTTACGCATAATCACGTCATTGTAGAGAATGCAAAACGTCCATGTACGTTAGATCATTTTAATCCTAAAATTGTACTGTAGCTCCATGTATGCAAGGGAAATTGTTGAGTTATATTTTAATGAAAATTAAAAATTAAGCCGAGAGATTGGAAGGAGTTAGTTATTAATGCTGTTGCCAATAGAGAATATCCATATCTTATCAGCATATTTTAGAACGGTAATTTAATATGAGTTAAATAACGTCGGTTTAATATTGTCTATACAACCTGCAATGTGAAACCTGATTAAAAGTGGTAAACCGATCAAAGCGTTCTCGACATAAAGTTCGTTCATAATATGAATACATTTACTAATATAACTTGAAAAATATAAGGTAATAATTTAAAAGTAACAATTAGATTGATTATATTCACATAATATCAAAATTGGTGAACAACTTATTGCAATATAATCATTATTAAAATTACAAGAAGAGATAGTTTAAGGTCATATAGTCACTGATGGCAACTTTGAAAAATCACCATCAGTTTTATCGGACTGAAAATCACTAGGTTTATTACTTCAGGGAATCCTAATAGAGTCAAATACAAATTGGATAATCTCTTCGCCATCTTTTAAATATTACATTTTTATTTTGTGCCTATATATTTGTATCTTATGCAAGTATGATAGTAAAACATAAATAAAAAGGCCTGAGTCATTAATAATGTGGGCCTTCACATAAATATGGAAGAGTCTCGGTGCCGTCAAACTTTTGTACCCCATATCAGTCCATCCACCTTTAGACAAGACTATAAATGCATACAACTCGTATTCGGGTTTTGTTTTTAAAATAAATAAAAAGTTTATGCCGTTCATTTGTTATCGTACGTTCGTCGTAAGGTCGGAAGACATGATAAGAAGCGTACGGTTGGGTATGTTTTGTTTTCCCAACGCATTGGTTATTTTGAACTCGGTCGAGCTTCTTATATACACCATTGTTTTTTCTAATCCACTAGTGTAGTTTTGATTCCTGTCAAAATCACATCTATTACGTTTACACGTCTTATAACTAAGAGAAGTAAAAAGTGTATTGCCTTATAAAAGCTTATCATGATTAATAATAATGAGTGTCTAAAGAAAGTATGAATACAATTAGGTTGTAATGCAGTTACGTAACATAATGTATTAATTATTTAAAGACATATTCATAGTAAATTCTTAATAATTATTATATTATTGATAATAGAATACTTGATAAAATATACAGTTAGGTAACGAAAAAAAAATAAAAAATTAATAAGAATTATGTCGGGGCTCTCGTCTATAAATAAATAATTAATATTATGTAATGGTACGATATCGTAAAATATATTGCAATTATAATGTAAATAACATGTATCTTTGAAAATAAATAAATTGAAAATGAATATGATACAATATTTATTAATACTTATTATATTATATAGTAATACTAGCTGAATTACCCGTCGCTGCCGGATTACAGAAAGAAAAAAAAGAAAATAGTAGAATATTTTTATTTATGTATATATATATATCAATATTTAGTTATAACTTGAGCTATTCGTATTCCTATCGAAAATTTATGCCTAGTAAATGAAAAGGGTAGAATAGAATCTGAAGCAAGGCCGCCCACATGGTGGAGGGTTTAGGGCACGCCTCCCCGCTAAATTAGATAATACCTAATTTATAAAGCATTTATTTGCATTTTATATAGCAGTCTTGGAGGGCGATTAGGAATAATACTGATAATTGATTAGGTAACACAAAATTGTTCGTCAGTTTTTTTGCTAGCCCCTCCTCCCCCCTGAGAAAAATTTCTGCGGGCGGTCTAGGTCTGTACATTTTCGGACTTTTCTCATTAGATGGCTCATCTACACACCAAATACTTGCGTTTAAAAAAAAAAAATCGTGAAAATCGGCCCGGTAGAACTTCAGATATAACTGTCATAAGAAATCCCCTTACGTTTTAATAATATATATAGATATAATGGATCGTTTATGTTTGTCTTTTTTCCAGCCGACGACCCGAAGGCCACTGGTTCTCCGTCCGCTAAGTCGTCCTCGAACACACGAGCAAACCTCCAACAATCGGCTGTCGAATGAACACGATCGGCGGCAGTGACCGCGACACCGGTTCGTCGCCGCTGGACTTTGGCGTGGTCGACGTGGTCGCCACGTTGGCCGTGTATCTGGTGTGCATGGTGGCCGTGTTCCTGTTGGCGAACTACGTGAACGTGGACGGCGAGACCGCTGACGGCCAGCAGCAGGCGGCGGCCACCACGGAAACGTCGCGGTCGGCAGCGGCAACGGGCCTGCAGGCGGACAATGCGACCCGAGATGAGCGTCGACGGTGATCGGTGGTGCCTTTCACGCTGCACCATCTGCCCCATCCGCACCATCGGCAGCACCAGCGCCATCTGCAGCGGCGGCCAATGAGCGGCCGCTCGACCAGGACGGCGGTGGCGGCCGTCGCGCTGACCGCCGCCGTCGCCGCCGCGCTCTGGACGGCCGCGTCCGCGGCCACGCTCACGCGCGTCGTCCAAACGAGATACGGAAAACTGCAGGGCGTGGTGCGCACCGTGGACGCGACCGCGTCTGGCGGTGGTTCGGTCGGCCGCACGCCCGGCTCCGTGGACACGTTCCTCGGCGTGCCGTACGCCACGCCGCCCGTCGGCTCCAACCGGTTCGGGCCGACGCGCACCCCATCGCCGTGGGACGGCGTCCGGTTGGCCGACGCGCCCGGACCCGTGTGCCCGCAACGGTTGCCCGACGTGTCCAATGAGACGGCGGCCCTACAGCGCATGCCCGTCGGTCGGCTCGTGTACCTCAAGCGTCTGCTGCCGTATCTGCGCAACCAGTCCGAGGATTGCCTGTACCTGAACATCTACGCTCCGTCACAAGGTCAGTGCGCGCATGTCCGATTATAATATTAAAATGTTGTTTGTACTTGTAAACACCACCGTTGTGGTCGATATTGTGCAAAAAGGCGGAAAAATCACCGTCTCCTATACTTTATTACGGGTTTCGCCTGACCATTATTTACAACGGTATCAAAGTGTAGTGAAATAGGAGTAGCCGAGTTGCCCGAAATTATTATCACTACGTTTACGTTTACGTTTGACAATAATACTACTATACCACACTAACCAACCAGCAACGTGATATTTATACTAATATTATACAGCATATAGATTATTTTCCGTAATGTTTTCTGCATAGTTTTTTAGTGTTAACTGCAGTTATATGTATGAATTATTATAGTCAAATATTATAAAAAATGTCCAGGTGTTGTCGCACCTCGCTCATCGATAACGTGTCTATGTTTATAGTAAATCCTATGACGTGAACTTGTTGACCGGACCATATTATTGTGTAGTATGTATAATTGTTTGCTAACCGACTGGTAAGGGTTAATTCAATGTCACGAAATACTATCATACATAATCGTGTATACGCGACGAGTGAAGGTTAAACCAACTGGGAGAGTTGTGAAGATAGACAATAACTTGCAACAACTCGTATCATAATATTTTGTTACGAGTGAATACTTAGCTCAGATTTCTTGTTGTACATAATAATATGACCTCATCATATTATAAAATTCAACCATTTCCTAAGTTTAATCCATCACTTTTGAAGGTTAGATTGCTTATGTATCCACTAACCATGTGAATGTGTAATATAAGCAGCAAATGGCATATTATACTTATCTAAGTCAGTATGTACGTATATATGATAATTGAGCGTAGTTAGAATTATTTCTCTATATCGCCGTGGTCGCTACGATTAATGCCGTAAGACGTAGCTAGGGGATGGATTTCATAGCCACACCTAGTTTTTTTCTATCTGATCTATTACTAAGGTATAATATATAGTGTGGCTGAACGTTTTTGTCTTATCACGTTAAGAAAAATATCGCGGCCATGGGTAGTTAAAAAACTTTTTTTGCTTAGTCAAAAACTATTTGAAACGTATTTTTTTATATATATATTTATAAAACTTTAAATTCTCTAAAAAATTATAAATAAACTTTTTACCGTCGTCCCTAACATTTTCACCATTAAAAATATTCTTAATTAAAGGGTTTGAAAGTTAATGCTTTATAAAGTGTACTGAATTTGAATTTAGTTATCCTTATAAATATGGTAAAAAGTTTTGTCTCTGACTACTGTGCAGCGAGTTAACATACAAAACGAGTAAATTTGATCGTAAATGAAATAAATCATTAAAATGTACCAAAGAAATCAACTCGTTTTAGTTTAATTTATTTTATAGTTTTCATTTTGTTATATTTACGGAATCGAGTAAGATTTAATGTAATTTAACAATTTATAGTTTAATGATTTTTATTAGTTTTTATTTAATATCATATTATATTGTATTCTTTACGATTACGTTTTTCATTGTCATACAAGTTCCGACGGGAGAAAGATACGTAATTGAATGGGTACTTTAATAACATAATGATATTATTTAATTAAAATTGGCTGCTGTAGCTAATATATGTAAATATTCAACGACTCAGCTATTATACGGTAATGCACAATGCATATTAGTACTCTAGGTATATAAACTTACTTCAAGAGCTGGAAAATAAATTATAGAAAATCTAATAAATACCGGTTGAATTTCGCCTCAAACTTTAGGAAACTGTTTAACCGCAGTTGGTAGCTGCCCGGGTAGGCATATAATCATAATTCATGTTTTAAATCGACCACGACCACACCTTAAACTCGACGCAGTGACTCAAATGTTATACGATGTAGCCATTTAATACCCAATGGTTTGCAAAGACAGACCACAGCGTGAGAACAATAACAACAACTAGTTATTATCGTATACAGCGCGTTGACCAATGTGCATATAAATCTTTTTATACATTTTCCACTTAAATAATTATACGATCAATGGATACATGTATAATACATCAACCATAAACGATTTTTTTTTCCATTTATTTACTATGGCTTGTTTGTTCGCTCGAAGGAAAATAAAACATCCAGCGATCGTATATCACCATGAATTTTAGGTTATTTAAAGTTTAATTTAATTTAAAAATGGTCTCGGGCTATTTCCACTCCCAGAGGGAGAGAGTTGATTTCCAAAGCAGTGATACATGATACAACATTGGTATTTGTTATGATTTTTAAGGTGGTTTCATAATTTTGAATAAAGCAATTTGACTGTTTCAGTAACTTTAGGAATATATAGAGATTTTTGTGAAGGGTATGTGACATAAGACGCATGGGAGAGCATAGTAAGTTAACGTCCAATATAGTTTGAAAAAAATTCATGCAATTATTCGGACGGGACGACTATGAAAACCGTACTGAAAATCTATTCAAAACTAAACTACAGGTGTGCGGATAAAACATTCACCTATTCAGTTTTCAGTCCAAGCGCTTTATAATATTATAGTTTTCGGCTCCAAACACTCCAATAATAATACATAGTGTTATATTGCTTATATAGTACAAATAAAATGAATGCTTTATTAAACAACGTGGTACTATATCGCTTAATTATTATACCGCATTAGGAGTAAACGAATACAATGAACGTCGTTGTTGTTGTAGTTCATTCGAGGAGAAAATTGAATCTAAGTATTTAACGTCTGAAGTCATTGCGCTCGAGAAAAATAATCCTGTATATAATTATCGTTTTAAGGATGGATATCTTAATGGCTTGACGATATATACACAATACACATGCTGCGAGTGTAATTGCTACCACGGATTATACACGCGTTTATTTTTTATATTTCCCGCGGCATTCGGTGCACTTAGCTGTATAGGTACTTACGAATTGAACTGAAATTTTATCATACTACGAAAAAAACACGCTTGATTAAAACTAAAATGTATGAAAATCAGACACCGCATAAAAATAATCGTGACCTTTCAATTTAGTTGAATAATCCGTTTATCACTGCAGTACCACTGCGGTACATACGTTCAATTATATATATATAGAGATCGTATAAAATGTCATTAAGTTTTGTTAGTATTTACAATTCTAATTATAATATAATATGCACTTGACGTATAATTTAAAAATACTTTAAATAGCCGTTCGACGAAACGATAAACGACCGTTATTAATCAATCAAAACTAGACTTCAATCTTAACTATCGATTGAAATTTAAGTAAGTATATGATTTTTCAATAAAAACTGAAGCTGTATAGAGTACGTTTTTGTACAAAGACAAACTCTTGAACACTTTTATAATATATATTTCAAAATCTATCAGATTGAAAAAATCTGGTTTTCATAGGTTAAATTGTATTAATATATATATGTAGGCTTTAAATATATAATTAAGTAAACACGATTATTATTTAATAATAAACTGAAACTAATAATACCATACGTATGGTTATCGCCGTTGACATGTTTTTTTGATGAAAAAAAAAAATGAAAAAAATGAAAAGTAATTGTAAAATATTGTCACACATTTGGTATTAGAACGCAAAAATAATATATTCCTTATGTAGTTTATGTAATAAAATAATAACGCATCAATTACACAAACCTGTTTTTGTTTTACAACGGAGCAATTGTTAATTATTATCAATACGAATTTGTTTAAAAGCTTGATGGTTTTTTTCTCAAAGTGTCTCTTTGCCATTTTCTCCGTCACATAATACCGTGAATTACTGTAACTCTTCTGAATACATAATTTTAAATTTATTTCAAATTATTTGTATACAAACTAAGAGATTCGTTAGACAATGCATATTTTAAAACATCTTGTTCTTGGAAAAAATGTTTGAGTTGAAAATTCAAACTTTAAATTTTGCAAGATTGTTAAAATATTAAGCCCTTAAATAATCAGGTGGACAAATTAATTAAAAACACTGATGTTAGACCCGTCGGCTTGTAATTAATTTATAAACCACTAAACATTCCGTATTAAATTCGGATGCGACAGAGTTATAGAAATTAAATTATAATAAACGAACAAACGATGTGCACGCGATAGTCTCTTTATGGCTGTACAAGACGTTTTGATTTTAGCTCGAAATTTAAATACTGATTTCGCATTCCGAAATAATTCAATATCGTGTAAGACGCGTCACAATAGTAGTAGTAGGTATAGTAGTTGTAATGGTAGTACAACGATGACATGTTCATAGTGTTCGATGGTGAATATTGAAGTAAGGAATCCTATTGAAACGGAAAAATATGAGGTTGACGTTAAGCAATATAAATATTATATAGAGATTATGGATATCCGAGGAAAAAAAACGAATAAGGGAATACGATTTTAGACCGCTAAAGTAGTCGCTGCCTTTTTCATCGTTGTTGGTTCATGAGCACCAGAGTACATAATATAAAAGCAAAATAATATCATTTAACTGAGATATATATATATATTTTATCATTACTTTTATTCTTGTCCAAATGAAATAATTCGATCAAAATAATATTATTGTCTAAAATCTACTCGTTGATCACAACATGGCCCACACCAGAGTTAGGCAAAAACAAATAAAAATGACAAATGAAAATAAAAGCATGAAAAATCAAATAATGATCTAGAATAATGAATAACAAAGATGGAGAAAAAATTAAAATTATAAAAAATAAATAGCTTTATCCCTATATGGTATAAATAGCATATTATAATATGTTTGACCTTACCGTACTTGCGTTGCCGTACAGTTAAATTTGATTTTTTTCAATCCCATTATTTCCTTTCACTGTACAGTTGTTCGAAATTCGCATTTCCTATTACCGTTTTTGTTTCTATTTTTATAATATATAATAGCCACAAGGTAAATTCAAAGTACACATTTTTATTCCGTGACTTTATAGGAATAAATAGTTAAAATATGTGTACTTATTATACATTTTTGTGAAAGTGTAAATAACTTTTGAAAACTCATATTTCATAATAATGTAATCTGTGCATCTGGCGTTCATTTAAATATCAAACCTCTGGAAAAAAAATAACATTTAATTGTTTTAATACTGGTTGTAAAAATTAATTATTTTATGTCTAGTCATTTAAAATTGTATATAAAACCATTAAAAAAACTTCCATTCTAAAAATTTAATAATTTTGTGGTTACCTTTTTTAAATATTTTAATATAACTTACATCATATTGTATTCACGAAATTCAAAAATATTTACATTTGTGATTATACAAATGCTTGTCAAGGGTTTAGTGGAAGCATAAGTGGTTTGGAATTTATTTAATATTAGATAGTATAGATACATATTACATAACCAAGACAAAATATAAACAGAAACAACGGTGGTCCAATAATAAATTGCAACGACTTTTATCGTTAATAATTAATAAATTAATCTATTATAACTTTTTATTAAAACTACAGATAGAAAACCGTGGGAGCTATTTTATTTTCCTTTAAAATGTAAACATATACTGTGTTCAAATTATATAGTTGTGATAGTGTGATTAAAGTGCTTTTGGCGACCTCATATGCTAAAATATATAATACATACATATGTGTATATAAATATATTTATACAGAAGGCACTCGTTGGATACGAACCAAAACTACAAATAACAATACCGGCAGCGTGTGAGTAAATAAATACATGGAACATATCGTAGGTATATGATAAACAGCTTTTATATAAAGGTATGTGCACCTAATCGTTGTATACATATGCCTAACCATGACCTAACTGAACGTGATAATCGTTTAATATTTTACCGGCAAAGAAAGGGGAAAAACATATTTTACTTGTATTAGTTAAGAAACATTCAAAGTCAAATATGAAGTCAAATTCATCATTGACCGCCGGGCAAACATATAATATTGGGGTTTCCACGGTGTATTATGAGTGAAACCTCAATAAGTAACCTGATTAACCCTACCTTCGCTGCAGTACACTCGGCGTATTGAAGTTAATACAATGAACTCGCATGTATATAATTGGTTTATACCTGGTCGTGTTTTCTACGTACAGTTGAATAGCCTTTTTCAAACACATTCCGCCTTCAAACCACCGACCCACTCGTCCTCGGTGCCGGCTAAATGTATCCTTGGTAAAGCCTTCTGCATTTGACCTAATGAGTTATGTCGGCTAATGACTTACACGCGTAACGCTAACCAAATCCATCTTTAGCCATTATACTATAATATATACGGCATGCCTTGCAATACATATTTTACATTAACGACACAATACCTCACGAGCACGATTTACATTAATATATAAATATTCAGCAGTGGTTTAGCAACGGAGGAAATCGCCTGATATATATTATACATTAGATATTAGATATATTAGGTTTTATTGGTTCCAATACAGAGATAAATTGTATAATAATAATAATAATAATAATAATAATAATAATAATAATAATAATAATAATAAAAATAATAATAAAATAATATATCAACATCAACGCATGCTACAATATTAAAATCAAAATTATTAATATCGCCATCCATCATTATCTCGAAAAACAACATTATAAAACGATTGGTATTCCATTGAATTAGTGTAATAATATTGTATTCGTAATGTTTTATTGGCAAATGATTTAGAAACGAAACGGGTATTATTGAATGGCTAGCCTAACAATGGTTTTACGGACTTAGTGGAGCACAAATCGAACGTTTTGTGTAGTGAGTGCACGCTATAGTCGTTTCGTCCACTTAGAATTCTTGCCAAATCCAACGACTTTTAAATATCTCTGGGGAAATAATCCGATACAAACGATATAGTGGTGTGTGCAGACTGAACTACCTACATTTTGTTATAGACCATCCTCGGTGCAAACCGTTTTGGAAAAATTGACATTTGAATACATGTCGTAACCGCCAGTAAACAGCAGTGGAATGTTGTTAGATTTAAATCCATCCGATCGGCGATCCGTCCGATTTCCATTGACAACATTTTTCACCAGAGCCTATAGTAAGCTGCGGTTTTAAGTTTTGCTATTGCCTGAAATACGAATCCGATATCAAAACCGATACGCATATAGAACAATGTATAATTGAGAAAAAAATAAATTAGGAACTCGATTTGGGGAAACTAATGGTTACGGATACTTCACCAAGAACCTTAAAATGCAGTTGGCTCGTGAAAGGAATAAGATAAAAATGACGATTAAAATGCGAATTTCCTACGGCAAAATTATAATTGGGAACTGTAATTATTATAATATATAATGCTGAGAAGAGTGCGATCATTGTGTTCATATAATAAGTGGCGCTAAATAGACGACGAGGGAGAAAATCGTAAGAGGTGAGCTCCCAGTTTTAGTCTGAAAATATTGGTCGACGGTTGATAGTTGACATGGTGGTCAATGACTATAGTTATTTCCCGAAAATTATTACGATGATGAGTTATACGACAATACGCGTAAAATCGTATCACGGCGGTCGCCGGAGCGCACCACAGCGGGAGCGATTAACTAATTTCACAATACGGACGAGACTTATGCACATTCCGGTCAGCCTATTCGGGAATTTTCGTCTCGCCCTACTAACAAAATAATATTGAACTTTGGGTCACTGCACATCGTGTTATATTTGGCTACATCCGTCGTATCTATGTAGTACTGCAGCAAAGGTTCTCAAACTTTTTTTTCCTCTACTAACGAAGCCCTGATAATAAAGTTCACAGTCTCCAAAAACTAGGAACACCAATTTGAATCCACAACTTATGAACAATGATTTATCCACGATTTGCTTTTTAAAATTGGTTTCTTTGCGTCTTTTTAATAATACGTATGGGCTTATTAATATTATCAACAAAAGTATTACTTCTCATTACGAGTATACGTATATGTTCATCATCCACGGTAGTTATATACCATCCAAATAATATTGTGAAATGTACCATCTAAAATACGAATATAACAATTTACCTTTAATATTAGTATTTTATTTGATTTGATTCACTTGCGTACCCTCTTTAATCGTGTTTGCTGTATGCGTATGTACATATTATCTAATACCTATTCAAAAGATTTTTCAATCAGTCCGGCGTATAATATTATTTATTCTATCGTTATAGTTCCGAAATTTTCCACCTGTATACATTCTGAATGAATTTTTAATGTTTAATTATTCGCATACGTATACAATGTAAAACCCATATTTTAATCAAATGCGGGAAAATACTAAAATCCAATATTAACAAACCTTTTGTAACATAGCACTAAGAAAACTTATACATGTCCCACCCTATGTCTCAAATTCTACTATACGTTCTGACCTCAAAATTTAATCTGTACATGACGAAGCAAAAATTCATTACAAACGTTTTCATAACTATCTTTTTTCCAGTAATACTCCAATTACATTAAATGAAATTTAGCTGTCTCCTTCGTTCCTGGCAATCCACCCAGACGACTTAAACGTAAATGGTGCTGCGATATCCTATCTCTTCCAATATGATCCACCAAATACTTTCAAATTTAAACGGTAAAAGCGAAAAATCTAAGCCTGAGTGTCATTAGTGGATGATTACTCTTACAAGAGATAGTAAAAAAATAATGTAATTAATTTACATACACATTACCTTCTTCCCATATGCTTATTATACTTTTTGTGCAAAGATTGTATATTTCAAATATTGAAAAAAAAGTATTCATATATACGTAAACAATATAAAAGTATTTCACGACAAAATAACATTAAACAATTTTGTAACGGGAACTATACTATTTACGAGTTTTTGGCTAATTCCCGTGGCCTATACGTGACCGTTTCAAAACCATTTAGAAATATAATTTTAACGTTTTAACTGACGTACTGTCATTTATTTGTCCTACTGATATCGTCCATAGATTTCATTGAAACTGTATATCGGTCGTGAATAGCAATACTATTAAATTAAAAATTTAATTTTTGAGTATGTTTAGTAATTTAAAAATATTTTAGAAAGCCAATCTAAAGAAGACTTAACAATGAATTTAAATATTTTCAAATATTCTTATCGCATTAATTAATCGATCGGTACGTTGGAAATAGAAAACGTCTAAATTTCTATGTTATGCTCGTGATAGATTGAGACAGAAAATCATGGCTTACAATCCCCTTAATATGTACTCTCACGTATCATGTTATCGTCTTAAATTCTATCGTATTTAAAACATTTTTCTAAGAACCTGGGGAGATTGCAATTTATTTGTGTAGGGATATTGTTATTCTGTTCTCTTTCTACTCGAAAAGATAAACGTATGCACAAGGACAAGATATAGGTACCCATTGCGATATCTCCTGAGATAATGAAAATTAATCAAATTTCGTTCCATTTATAATACTCGTAATGATAAGGATTACAATACACATATTTTAATTAAATTTTTGTTTCGGAGAAATTTTTTTTAAAAAAAATCACTTTATTTTATTATTTTCAAGTAGTTTTAAGGTCGTCATTTGCGGAGTTCATTCTTCTGAAAATATCGATGTCTTGTATTTTTATTAACCTCATGGTTTTAATATTTATGTATTTTTTGTTCATGGAAAAATGGTGCGCATTATTGAATACCATAATAAAGATTTAAACTTATCAGAAAACAATAATATCAAAACACTATTATTATATTTTTACCCACGCAATTTTTTGTATTGAAAAATTAAAAAGTTTAAATGTTCAGAAGAATAAATCTAGAAAATAGTTTTTATATTATGAAAATAATAAAACGAGAAGTGAGTTTTTAAATCGTTGACAACAAAAATTCTATTAAAATTAGAATATCAGTCCTTATAATAGAGAGTTATATAATTAAACACAGAATTTGACTTTATTATACCAGATTACATGGTAATGGTATCGGTACAATAATGTCTTGTCATGGGGTAACCAGGGTATTTACTTATGATATTAAGTTTAACCGTGAACACGTGTGTGCTGCGAAAGTTATTGAAAATTAATTAATTCAATACGAACCACGTACGTTTTGTAACATTGGCTTTATTTATTAAACGTGCTTCTATACATTGTTTTGCAGGAATAGATATTATAATTATAATTGCACTCATTTATTTGCTTAGTATATTGATGAAATTCGATGTACTATGATATTATACAATTAGATCGCTTACACACGTACAGTATGTGAGACCACCTACGTCCAGCGTATACATTTTGGGCAAGATCTTATCCTTATATTAATAGTTAGTTTAGTTCCTATAGCAACTCGTTTTTGTGAAGGTTTTGTTCTAATTAGTACAGAAAATATCATCTAAATTCTAAAGAATAATATTTACTCGTCGATTAATATCGCGATAGTACCTGTATACCGCGTGTTTTCTGGTTATTAAATTTACGCGTTTCTGGCATGGAAAAACAACAGCACCGAAATAGATAATAATCCATATTGCAAAAACTGCACATTATCACTCGAAAGTACTTGACTTTTGACAGTAATTTCTTTATAATTTAATTGTGACCGAATTTGCTGTTTTAAAGCGAAGCGTTGGAAAAAATACCCTCCGACAGTTGTCCCTTAACGCATTCAATTAATAATTGTTGATTTTATACCGCACTTCGATCTTTATACACGTGGAAAACGATCATACTATAATATAGTTACAACATTTCATTTTCTTTCACCTTGGAGGATTTGAGCAAACAATGTAGTGGTGATTCCGCGCTAGTAGTTAACAAAAAAATTATTTGTTTAAAAAAGAAATTTAATTTGTTCACAGTATAGCTATTTTTTTTTTTTTTGCATTACAATATAATAATTTAAATTAAAATAACAGATGTAGTACACTCCGAGTGGTGGTGGTAAAGAGGGGATAAATATTTAACGAATGCCGTTCGCTTAGAATAAATTAACGATTACGTAGTAAAAAAGTCTACTTCCTGAGTTCCGATTCCTCTCGATGTGCCGCAGACCCGTTTCCCATACTCGTTTATCTTTTATCATTTTATTATTGTTAAAATTTAAAAACCGGCCGCATGCCCTTTCTGCTACCTACTTGCCAACCAAATAGTTTTCAACACCCTGCGATTTAACGAGGTCCAATATTATCCGATATTATTCGTTGCCGTCGTTGTAAATATCGCCATTATGTCGAGAAACGTTCGAATCATCGCCGTCCGTCACATCATTATATAATTCGCACACAGATATCCTAACTGCAGCGCTATATGATGCGTACTCGTTATAAGGTCCCGTGTCCAAAGCCGAATGCGATGTCCTGGAGTTTCAGCCATGGCCCGCGCACGCGTGTACTATATTCGCAAGATGAGTGTACCGTAGCTGTGAAAGGGCGTCAACTGCGCGACCGAATTCCACGAGCAATATGCGCGCTCATACTTAAAATAACGAATATTGAACATTTTTCGAATTGTTGACGAACGACAGGAAATTCGTTTTCTTGCATATTTTAATGTTTCCAACATTCACCAGTGTTGTGATAACGTTCAATTTTGGCCATTTTTTTTTTTTTTTTGTATGAAATTTGCTATCCTACATTTTTTGTTTTATATACAATTCATATTAGCGAGGTCATCAAATATTTGGATGCTGGTGTTTTATTCAACTTTTAAATATACCTCGGTGGTCTGCGGATGAAAAATATAACATTTTTTTTTTTTTTATGAAATGTTAAAAGTTTGTATTTTTATCGACTTGAATTTATTATATTAGGTTCTATTTCATGCTTGAAATGAATGTCATGTACTAGGTTTTATTTTCATAACGATAATAATAATAATAATAATAATAATAAACCCATATTTCGACTAGTATATAATTGATTTATCCAATTTATTCTATATTTTAAGTGTGATATAATGTTTATGTGTAGTCAATTCCCATTGACACATATCAATTATAATATCATAAATTCATACATTTGTATTCGTATTTATAATATTAATAATAACTGAACACAGAGAGAATGTTAATTGTAACAAATTATTTGTAGGTATCAATTGTTTTCCGGATAATGACAATTTTTAATTTAATTTAATATAAGTAGTACCTACTCATTTTTATACACTTTACATTTTTTTTAAAATAATTTGATAGACTGTTACGTTTTAATTCTTGTATAGACAGTTCTTTATGATTGGAAATCATTTTTAATTATTATTTATAAAATAACTTTAAACATCGAGTTCACGTGGATATCATAATATTGGCTTGAAGAGTCATGCTTATCTCCGTGTCTCTTGTAAATATTTTTCATTTCGTAAAAACAGCCGTTTTTACATTAAATAATTTATTTGTATTTTTTCTTGCAGATAATAAGCAACGCTAACGATTGTATTCGTGTGTTGTTGTGTTTTTTTTTTTTTTTTATGCATTCAATGAATATAAAACATACCTAAAGATAATTGTAATTATATGTGTGTAAGGATATTGAGACATAATTTTTTTCTTTTCGTGCCCGAAAACCGTCTGGCTCTGAATCAGTTTAAGAATACAATAATTAATCGAGCATATAGATGTAATTCCGTTATCTCAGAGATGCGTAGTAGGTATTGTTTAATATTTACAGAAAAATGACTATAATAGTGTCTTTGTTATATTCAAAATTATCATACGTAAAGCCCGAATATTTGTTTAGTTCTTGCATTACATCATAACGAAAAACTCGACTGCCAAAATCAAAGTCTAGGGACTGAAATAATGATTTACTATGCATACATACATCTGTATCTTTCGATTTATGATAATTTTTATTACTATATTGATATATTTAAAATAATTTGTAAAAGCTATACTACTCTATTCTACGATTTATATTACTATTGTATTAATATCATATTGATCATACATACATTTAATAACTTACCAGCTCCCCGAGGGCGATAAATAAAATATTTAAACTATTGCGTGGGCAATAAAAAATAATATAAATTCCACCAATAAATCTTCGCATGATATAAAATAACCAATTATAATAATAATCGATACCGTCAAAATTATTACTAGCAATGTATTTTCGTTCGTTTGAATTAGCGTTTTGATGACGTTATCCAAAGTTGTGCACGCGTAACTGTGGTATACAATATTTTTAGGTATAAGAATAATGTTTATAATTTATACCAAAATATTCAATAACTCAACATAAATTCTGGTAGTTGTAAATGGTTGATTGGAATTTCACAAGATATATTTAGTAAGTTTGAAATTAATAAAATATACTACGCATTGAATTCTAAGTACATATATTATTATGTATATAATATTATACTATAATTATACGAATTCAGTTCCTTCAGTACTCCTATATGATTCTAAGAAATGATTACATGGTTCAAACTACTGAAATCGAACTTCATTCGCAACATAAATTTGTTCTGTGAAAAGTTATGTATGCTTTTGAAAAAAATATGTCTTATTTTCTATAACTGGTTTTTTATTTTGTACAACATAACGTCCAACAAACGCTGCAGAGATCTAAACATTTAACTTTACACAAAAAGTTTAATAAATTAAATCGTAATCCGGAATTACTGAAAATAGTGTTTAGATCCAGTTGAAGTACTTATGCTTCGACGGCCATCATTGAAAAATTAAACCTTTGTTCACGATATGATTTTTTTTTAAATTATTATGTTTCTAATAAATGTCTACATAATTCGACCTATCTTGATTAAACTTTACAACTATCAGCAAAGTAAAGGGTAAATTATTAAAATCAGTAAAAGTTAGTTGTTGTTCTTTTCATTATAGTCAACTTTATTCGGTGTACTTCCGACGGGAATCTATAAGAAATTTATTAATTTATGCCGAACAAAAGATAATATTATACGCCAAGGCGTTGGATATTCTTAGTTACGTAAAAGCATTAAGTATTCGTTTTATATATACTATGTTTATTAAAAAATGTTAATACTTTTCTGCTTTTAAAGAAGATATTGTTTTGGTTTTATTTTAGATAAAATTACTAAAAAATAAAAAAACAGTAAAATGTGACAAAAGTTTGAACTTGGGATCTGTCCTTTTAAATTAAATTAATTAACTTCATAAATAAACTTTAAAATCATAAAATTGTTGTTGTCAAATAATCGTTAAACAAAAATAATTTTTCGTAGTTTCAGTCAACACATTCACCACAAAAATATAAAAAAATAAAATAAAATTATACGTGTAAGAAAAATTAATTAAATTAAACATGCCTTTTCTTATGGTAAGAAAAACCATTTTTAATGCGATTAAAGTAAGGAAAACGGTTTATCACTTAACAAAAACATTTCGTAATTAATGTTGTGTCAAAAACACGTTTATTACTCTTCGTACCTACAGAAGGATCCGTACACACAATATGATTTTACACTCTTGTCATTGTCTAAAACATGATAAATGTATTAAATTTAACGAAAATAGGGGTCTATTGTATATCTCAAATTTAAAATAATGTACATTATTCCATGTAATTTTTTATGCAAATGAAACACCACTCAATGCATTTTTTTTTTTTTTTTTTTTGTTAATAATACTAATAATTATCTTTATTATTATTTAAAAGTTGTTTTAAAATAAATACCAAATATCGACGTGAAAATAATTTTTATTTAATTAAGTTTTACGTCAGTTAAGTTTAGTACGTACACCAGTGTCAATACAAATAATGTTGAATTTGCTGCATATTCACAAGCAATTTCACCAAAGATAAAATGATCTCTCGACGCGTTTAAAAACGATGCCTTGGAAAATATTAATGTATTTCGTTCCATTCTGTTACCGTGATCCATTAAATTAAAATGCCAAAGGCTCTCTTTGAAAATATACTGTGAGGGAAAAAACAAAATATAATTACTAATATTTATTGAGTTTTTCTTTATTATTTTTATTAAAATTCATACTTTAAAATAATTTCAAATAAGTAATCATAATAATATAGGTAATTTATAATAATTTGAATTCTGCATATTACAATAATTTTGTCATTGCCACTTAAAAGAGGAAATACCTCCATTGTTTGTGAACGAGTCAACATGAAAATATACTCCAGACAAGATTTACCTTATATTATATTATGTATACTGTGTTTCATTTAAATACAACTCTGTCGTACGAAAGAAATTTACAGCGTATAGTTGTACTTACTATTTTGAACCGTGTTTATTATAATGACTTTTGGTAACTTTTCTAAGAATCCAGTGGTATAAATGTCACGAAACATGTATTTTTTTCATAGAAACGAAATGCTGTTTGAGTTTGTACTCACTACGCTGGAATGTTTCGGATATTGTTTAAATTTACTCCATTACAGTTGTGGTGGATAGGAAGCTTTGCGTAACTCAACTGATAACGTTGTACCGAGTCACGTGGCGAGTTGGTTGATAACTTTGCCCGAACTGTCACAGTAGTATATAAATAGCAAGTCTTGGCGAGGAAACAGTTTGAAGTGCATAAACGATTTTCGTGAGAACAAGTCCAATAAACATTATTTCGTGTGTGGTAGCAGAAAATGGTGGGAGAAAAAAATTAGCCCAAATCGTTTCGATCCGGCTGCGCGTTCAATAATTTATAATATTATATACACCTCTAGTGTTGATGTGAAACACTAATACTGCGATTAATACAATAATGGCGTTGCAGTGGTACACTGAAAATGCATAATTAAATATCTACTAAATTCTATAATAATTATATTGGTGAGTCATTGCGGAGTGTTATTCCGACCGTATTGGTTTATCAGTTAATATCTATAGCGGTGAAAACATTTTAACAGATAATTCTGTTTATGAAAATTGCGCATGCAGTTAAAATAATTATTATTTATAGCACTGCAAAAAATAAAAAAATGAAAATAAAAATAAAAACTGGAATACAGGAATTACACCGTTATACCCAATTGTTTATTACAACGGCAAAAAGTTGGTGATGACAAAACTGCTGAGAAACCATCGATTCTATTCGATGAAAATATCTTACTTAACCGCACTTCGTGATTTTAAAAGCTTGGCGTACGAACGAAATTTCGTATTCAATCCATTACCTCCTAGTGACATTAAATACTGCTAATACTTACATCATAACGTCGTGCCTGCCTTCCTATCTGAAAACATTTTATATCCTTTAAAGAATAATCTTTAACACTAATATTAATCAACTAAGTGACGTAAAATATAGTGGTCTCGAATAAGTACAGAAAAAGTGTACCCAAAAGCAGTCGTTGCAAAAAAAAAAAAGAAGGTTTTTTGACCAATTTTACTCGACAAAGGCCGTTGCGACCGTATATCTATATATATATATATATATATATTTATTGTGTTTAAATGTTTATGAGTATTATCATTAGCCATGACGCATTGCCCATTGATGTATACAGTTTTGCACCTACGGAAGTGGTTCGTTTAAAACACACAGCTACCTGACAAAATCACGATATAACAATAATGCACAATGACCATTATACGACTGTCCCTGCAAATTAATATCAACTAAGTTTTAACGGGAGAGTTTATTTTTTTATACTAAATGCAGGCCCGGAGGCCATAAACAGCACGTCAGTACCAATGCTTCGCTCTCTAAATTCGCCAGATAAATGTTTCCGGCTCCGCAAACTGTATAAAGCAATATATATATACGCGTGTTCCGAAGTGGAGGGTAGTATAAAAAATCAATAGGAAGATAATACTGTTATATATTCTCGGCGGTAAGAAAAATAATAATTGTATATCGCAGATAAGCGGGGATATGTTTGCATAGGTTTTTTTTAAGTACAAAATCTATATACGTTTTCATGTACTTACTCTATAAATTCCGTTTTATTTATTTTTTTTATTATTTAGCTTACCGCGTTTGCGGTGCTGACAGGTAGAAAATGAGGTGTTGTATTCGAATCGTGGTTGCATGTTAGGATCTATGACTCAAGTTTAAGACGCTGCTTTTATTTTTTTATTTTTTTAACCTCTTCCATACATTTGCCAAACGCGGCTGTATACGCAATTTCGCGTTCGAATTTCAAAATATGATGTCGTTTATACGTGATATATGGACTAAAAGAAGCACTGTTCGATCAACTGCACACTTGGGGGGCGCGAAGAAAATAATCTAAGGGACCGGAGAAGAATGATGCGCGAATATTATTGCGCTTGTTATTTTTAAACGCATATAGCTATCTACTAGAACGCGTATATAGACTGGTATAATACGGTCGGCAACGTAGCAGTGGTGAGAACTAGCTATCTTGTGTCTATACGCGATTTTTCCTCTCGAAAGCGCACTTAAAAAGCATGGAAATTTTACATTTCGAACGTATAACACGCACCAGAAACTTTATTCGCTTATTTACGTGAAGTTTTTATTGCTCCACGTGTGTGTGTGTGTGTGTATGCAGAAAATGTTTTTAGCCGACGATGTTTTCTATAATAATAATAATAAAAATAATAATAATCCTGCATATATATTATTAACTCTCTCTCTCTCTCTCTCTCTCTTTATATGTATATATATATATATATATATATATGTATATACGTACCTTCCCCGGAGGAAAGATCGTGCCGTGGTGTGGGGCGAAGAGTGCGGAAAATAATTCTTATATGATCGTTTTGAGCATTTCGTTTCGCCCCCAGTGATTTGCCCTCACGTATATATCTATTTATTTATATTTTTTTTGCGCATACACAAAGGACGTGGTAACCGGACACGATAAATTCTACTCGAAATAAAAAAAGACGCGTAACAAACAAACAAATAAAAAAAAAAAAAAAACGTAGTGTAGTGATGGTCGGGGATGGCTGCTACTGCCGCTGCTGACGATAATAGTCATCGGAGGTCTGTTCTGCTACTGCGGTGAACACTAATACCATGGTCGCGGTTTTACAACACAAACATGGTATGCGAGGAAATCCGCAGTCCAAACAACGGAATAAACGATGCAAATTTCGATAATCGCATTAACATGTTAAAGTAGTGCGGACGTTAACTGCATGCTGGCACCTCACGGTGACCGTTTGTTTTTATCAACTTTGAGAAAACACGCACACTGAGTGCCAAGTTTCCACGCAATAGGCTTCTCTGGGGGGGGGGGGGTTTAAGATTATATTTACTACACAGCACGGCGGTGTAAATATTTTCATTTCATCTCCGCCGGGGTTAGACGGCTGCAGTTGGTCATAATTTTTCTCGTAGTTCACGAAGCGACTTATCTGTGGCCCGTAATAATGTCACAAAACAATATTAACGAGAATATGTACTCATTACATATTATATAAAATGTATATTCTAGCTGTATATGTGACGCGAGCGCCGAGTCGGTTATACAATATGCTAATTTTGAAATGTTTATAACCTCGTGAGACTATAATATTATTGTGGTCGGATATATTACATTGAAATTTAAACGTCAAAAGACGACTATTGCCTCGTACAAACTTTTATAACGTCATGCCTACGGTATTCGAACAGTATAATATTTTAGACTATTTTAAAACCATTAGCAAACGGTCAAAATATTAACATTATGATGATTCATGCAAAACCGTCTGGTTTTCAACTCAAGTCACACAGAATGTCGATTTTAACCCGAGTAGGAGAAGCACATGTTCACATAAATTGTCCTCTACTCCATTAGTGCATTCCATCATTGTCGATTCCGCAATGAAACCAATGATTTTTCAATAATTATTGCGCTGGTTTTTGCAATTATTTATGAAATGATATTCGTACATGAAACAAATTAAACAAATTTCGAGAGGCCAACTTCGCACTGTTCCAATTTTTCTTTGACCGACCAATCTCAACCTCAAACGGAAATTCCTTTCTTAGGTAGTCAGCGATACAGTGAAGTTTTTCTCTGGAAAGTAATGAAACCACGGATAAGTTTTTTTGACTGATCGAAACCACGTGGTTCCAGTACATTTTCAGCAAGCCCAGATATTAATATCGTCATATGCCAATGTAGATTATGTGCGTTTTCCCATCGGGGTCGTATCGATTTGAAAAAGTACAACGAAACGAATACTGTGCACCGCAAGTGTGTTATTGATACACGCGTATTTTAAAACACTTCTCGACAATCTCGGGAGACGATGATGGCCAAGGTCCTTGAGAAATTCGACGCGTAAGCAACATTCGAAAGGAGATGCGGTCGTAAAACTAAAAGTGAAAACGACGTAAAAACGACTTGCCAGATTCAACGCGGGTCACCCGATCGCAATTCGAACGGTATAATAAGCATTTTTAATGTTAACGACATTCCGTAATATAATCCACGGAATATAGTAATATATTATATATTGATTAGTTTACGTCATCGTGAATCGCGGTGAATACTGAACACACATCAAAGACCGTTCGCGTTCAACGATTCTTCGAGCACCACGCAGGAGAAAAATCTTTTAACGCGAGTGACATAATAACATAAGAGCTCGCGCATTGTATATTATTATTATTATGTGCACGTATACATAAGTAGAAGCCACGTGTACAGGCACACAAACACACACACACACACACACACACACGCACGCACGCACGCACGTATGCATGTATGCACGTACGCACACCACGCACATAATGTGAAGCTTAAGTCAAAGTTGAGTACGTCATACCGTTGAAAACGTTAACTGGAATAATTGCGGTGCATTGCCATGTTATAATAATAATGGTATACCATCCTCATCATCATCATAATATTATACGTATTGAATTTGCGTTTGAGTCGTTACGTCTCATCAGACGCTACATTACAATGTAAGCATCTTTCGTCGTCATCATTGTGTTTCGATAACAGTAATAATTAAACGAAATACCATTGATTTTGGAACATGCTGCACAGGTATTCGCCGTGCCATCCTATTTTGTCAAAATATCGGTAGCGCTCAGCTCCTACGCAAACGCAGCCACCTTAAACTTTAAAATTATAAAATATTCAAAAATGTATTACTCTCAATCAAAAACTTGCTCAAAAGAGATAGATATTCATAAATAATAATATAAATATTATATAATTTACCATGTCATTTATATTGATGATTTGATAAAGTAAAAAATAATAATAATAATAATTCGCCGTGGTAATCGTTTGACTCATTTAACTAGATAAAAACATGTTTTCAACAATATTATAAACTAATTTTCCATTTTAACGATATAATTTTGAAAATATTATGTAATAAAAATATTAATATTTCCCATCGTCCTTCTTGTTTTCCACTGTTTTGTCGATTAATATGAATTCCCGTTGTAATCACTTGCACTGTTATTTTCATTTTCATCAATGGCTCGACTCAAAACATTGAGATTCCTCAAACGAAAATTATCGTTAAACATTATACCGGGCAAATGTTTACGTTTGGTTAATGTAATAAATGCGTTTTATCCCCCTTGTACGTGTGCATAATAATATGTACTGCATAATTTGAATTAGATCGGCTATTACTAATCAACCGATCGAAATCGAACATGTATTGCGTATATAACGTATATTATTTGTTAAAATCGATTCAAGTTCATTTTGCGGAAAGAAAATAAACATAATAATTATCATTATTGTCGTCCTATGCGCGATTAATCTTTCACCACCGCACATATAGGTACATTTAAATTTTAACACCGGGACTTTACCTATTCAAAACATCCATTTACACAAAAGTTTTCCTATTGTTCAGCAGGAACACTGTAATATATTCCTTTGATTAAGTTTCGAATAAAAACAACCACACACACACTGTAGATGAATTTCATTTACACTGTTAAAAAGCCGATTGTAATATATACATGTATACGATTGTTATAAGTGTATTATCTATATTCTATATGACGACGTTGCATAGGAGCCTAGTGAAGTATAATAATGAATAATTTTTTAAAAGTTTAGTGAATAATATTTCGTTGATCGAATCGTAAAATATATACACTGCGTATATTCAACAACACTTATTGTAGTATATATAATTATTACATAAAGTTATTTAATTTTTTTTAATTTTAAAGCATGATAATTTAACTACTATTGATTGTTTTATAAAATGTTTAAAAAACATAATATAATAATATGAGGCTTAGATTTCCATGAAATGAGCATCTTTTTTTCAGGTAATCATAAGATTGCGTTTACACATAATGATCACAAGCACGAGTTATCACTGAGCGGATCACGTGTGTAAGCGATGAACTGAGCGGCTAGATTTCAATTTTTTCGATCGCGACCCATGAAAACAGCAAGCTAATGATTTTTGGTCTCAGTGTCATGCTCAAAGGATTTTATTAATATTTCAGCCAGTTAGAGTGGTTTCAGCTCGCCTATAGTGTTTACAGAATGCGCTTAGTGCTCATGCATTGCTTGCGCTTACCTAGTGTGTAAACGCAACTTTAGACAATGTGTCCAAGCACGAAATTAGTTTCGTATAACAAATACTTCAAGAGTGAAACTTTTGATTTTAATTTTTTTATGTTAATCATATTCTTTAGAGTTTTTCGGTAGTTTTGACAGTTTAAACGCAATTTATTAATATGGTTTCATTGATGTTTGGTTTAATAATTATTAAATTCAAATTTACATTTTGAAGAGAACATTATTTATTTAAAAAAAAATTGTGTAGGTATATTATTATTAATTCAGAATTGAGGGAATTTCAGTTGAATTTTTACAGAATTTTTCAATGGTTTTTTGGTCATTTTAATAATATATATTATATAGTTTTTAAAAACAATCGATTTGTTAAATTATATGACCAATATTGCTTATTTGACCGAACTCAATTGTCACAGTATTTTCAAACATATTATATAAAACATTCACGACTTACTCGTGTATTTTGAAGTTTTTACACGAACGAGATGTATTGTTGATGTATAAACTGTTCTGACGTGTGTACGTTTTTGTTATGAACGTTTTACTACGAATTTTAAGACAGCACGTCGTATTCCTGATCAAACTGTTGACTGAGAGAAGGAGGGTAAAGGTAGTAATGCGTTGTTCTGCCAAAGAAATGATTGTACAAGTCGGTAGTGCAAATTACTCGATAATAGTATTTCATTTCATTCCATTCGCATGATGCAGAGGGTTAACGGATGAAACCGAAATGGCGACCGACACCGTGGTGTATAGATGTATGATGGAATGTCGGATACTCCGGAATTATATTTTATAATGAAAAAAATTGTTAACGTTTCTTTTATCTTTAAAACTGCACACGCCTCGCCTGTTTGCTCGTAATCCTACTATTTATTTTGTTTTATTCAACGTCATATTTTATCATCTCCGATAAAATTAAATATCTGCGTATATCCCCGCGTGTAAACAAATAAAACTTCGATATTTTTTGGAATCCGTCAGAAACTATTCAACAACACGGCGATGCGGTCACAAAATTGTGCATAAAAATTATTTTTCTTGAAAAATAAATATACAAATACATAGCATTTATTTTCCGAAAAAATGTAATATTCTATTGACGAAACAGAATTATTGTATATCATCTTTTAGACGTTTGTTTCTATGCCATAAATCTTGAGATATTTATCATTGATCCTAAAAAATAAAAAATATTCTCACTTATTGCGTTGTGTGAAAGTTGATTAGTAAATATTTTAGAGTTTTAATTTAGAATATGATGGAAATGAATATAGAGTATGAAATTGTATTAGAATACAGCAGCAGTATATACCATAATATGCAAATTACTCGGGTTTCATGATATGTTAAAAAAAAATTATAATAATTTTACTATTGAATCGAAAAACATGTGAATAATTGAATCGTTAAAATTGACAACCGTGACTACCGAATAATTTTTTAGGTGGATTTAACAAAGATTTAACAAAAAAACTTTCTACGATTAATTCATATTTTCAAAATTTGTATAAAAGAAAAAAACTGTTAAAATTATTATTTGGTAATTTTTTATTTATTTTAATTTGAATTAGTTATATACGAATAAACACGTTCCAAAGTTTCTGGTTTATAATAATAATATTTATAAAATACATATTTAATGAGACAAAACCGGAGAAAACTCGACAAGTATTCAAAATGCGTATTTTAGCTTGGACCTGGTTAAATTATATCACGTATGACTTAAATAAAATCTGTTGAAATAACCTATTTTTTTGGTTTTTTTTTTTCTTAGTTAAAACAAAATAAATGAGATGGAAATATTATCGTCTTTATTTTTTCATCATTCTTTTTGATATTATATTGTATAGTTAACTCAGAACTAACCTAACTTAATCTAACTCAGAAAACGACCATAAAAAGGTTTTTAATAAACAATATACAAAACACATAATATAAAATAAAATACTATAGTAATATAAATAATAATAATAATCATAATAATGGAAATAATTAGTCCAGTAATAACTCTCCTCTCTTCAGTTCTTAATGCACTTAATATCGTTAAAGGTACTATATCGACATTATTATTTACGGAAATTTTTTCCTCATTAAAATCTTATCCACTCTAAATATTCTCATTAAGAGGATTGTAAGCCAAGATTTTCTTTTTTTATCTAGCACATGCGCATTATAGGAATTTAGATGTTTTCTAATTCCAACGTACCGATCGGATTGATATGATAAGCATGTTGAAAACTGATTTAAATATGTCGTTATATCTTTAGATCGGATTTTCCACCTTTTTTGATTCATCCACTTAAATTTCACAAAATAGAATTAAACAAAATGGACACATAAAAGTCTACAAAAGTTAGTTTTAGGGTATATTAAGTACAAAATTTAAAAACTGTCTAAAGTATACTAATCTTGTTTCTGTATCAGTCTTGATAATTAGTACGGATGTATAAACTGTTAATATCGATATAATATTTGTTTATCTTATTATTACTATATTATTTTCCATGTGTTATATTATATATAGTTGTACTAAAATATTCTTAAGTAAGAAAAATTAAAAATAAAAATAAAAGATAATGAGCCAACTAATGCGCAGTTGAAATCATTGCTTTTCTTGTTTCCTTAAAAATCTGAAATCCGAAATTACGAGTATTTATTGAGAAACTAATTGATTACACGGTTTAAACAATCCGAAAATATCATAATGAAGCATCTCCGATCTGTGCTCTCATGAACGAGTTAATATAATGCAAAATAATCACTTACGGTTTATTACTGATCTTTCCGTATAATTTTTCTACGTATTATTTAGCCAAACTATTCGAATATTTTATTGTTTTAAATGTTCTGGAAAATCCAGAACCATTTAATTAATTTTCCACTCCATAACACTCCAATTGGTTTGTGCTTCGATATATTTCCGAAATTATATTCGCGAGAAAATAACTTAATAATAAGATACCATAATTAAGAATATTTCACAACAGTTATTGTACTCTATAATATTTTATTTGCTTATATTGATGACTGCCGTCATCGCTTGTCACCAACAAACGGACCGATCGGTTAATAATACAATATAAATAGCTATATCGTTTTGTTTTATAATTATTAATAATTTTATGATAATCTACTGATGCGTTCGCACTCAATTAGTTAAATTCTATGCTAATACAATTCAGCGCGATCGCTTTGTGGTGGTTATAGCCACTTAAAAACTTGGCCTGAAGTTCATACGTAAAACATGTTTAAGTAAATTTGAAGTTAATGTACAAGGAGAGCCTTATATAGTTTGTGTCATGTGGTTACGATTTGAATATATTACAGTCAATAATCCATATACACCATTGTGCGAGTTAGTTGGAATTTGGAAGATTGATTGAAATTCGTTTATTTCAAATAAAATAATGATTATGAGATAACATTTATTATTCATATTACATATTAATACTTTAATTAAAAAAATATGTTGAGACTCATCAAAAGGAATATGCGTAGTTAAAATATATCAATTCCTTTAAAACACTAAATATTTTTTGTCATATCCCATCTTGAGTTTGGTTCGATCGTCTGGTCATTTAACTATTCTTCATATTATGAAGATATTATTGAAAATGTTCAATATAATTTTTAAAATTATTATGTTATAAATTAAATATACCTATTTTAAAGGACCCATTAAAATTTATCTACTATCACTGTTTTCTTTCTGAATATTGTTTTTATTTTTTATTTTTTAACTTTTAGTTGATTCTGATATTTTGTTAAGCTAATATTTTAGTGTTTTACTACTTATCAAATAATATTCACCCGTTTAATAAATATTAAATAAATAAATAACATATAGATACTATTGCAATAATACAGTTATATTGTATGGCGCATGTCCATTTTTTTTTCTTTTTTTGAAATTCCTTCGGTTGATAATAAATTGGTCATACCGAAAGCTTATCCATTTTAACATAAGTATTTATATTGATGGGATTTCTTAAACATGATAGTAAATATACTAATACGTTCATGAATGTATGTGTATGTGTGTGAGTGTGTGTCGTAAATTTTTTTAGGTTTAAGAAAGGAATGATTCAATGATTGTCATATTAAAAGTGCACAATAAATAATAATATGCTAATAATAATAATATGATGAAAGTAGGAAATCGATAGATTTTTTTAATTTACTCAATTTATTTTTTTAATATATAACCTCATTTACAACAGTGTAACTACAGTTATTTTTATACGAAGTAGTCGTGCGCATTGTTTTTTCCCAATGAATAAAAATATCCGATCAAATGGAGCCAGCGTTCGTTTGAATAATCTCAAAAATATGTTTACAGCTTACAGTATGTAAACGAGTGTATAACAATATTAAACAAAAGTTTGGAACGCAATTTCACATGGATAAACTATGTATGGTTCGCATAAACATAAGTCTGTACCAAAAATGATCGCTTAAGTAAATATTTAAGACGATTAAATTTCGTTTTGGTATATATGCGTATGTTGTTATATACAAGGTGTTCGAAAAGTTAGAAAACATTTAATATGGATTAACTATTTAAAAAGTTTTCTCGAATATTCTGAATATACCGAATATATTTGAGGCAGTAAAGATTCGCTTAAAGGTTTTTTTGTGCCTACGAGTTGATTTATACTAAAACTACTGATAAAAGTGTAAAAGAACTATAGATCTGAAATAAAGATATCTGTATCTGGTATAATACGAATAGTTAAAATAACTACAGCAATGATTTGAAAGTTTTTATAATTTGTTTTTCTATGTTTTATTTGTGTGCATATTATATATAATATATATATATATATATATATATATATATGAAAAATAAATGTGTATGATCAAGTTTTAACTTTAAGTTCTTATTTTTTTAAACATACGATAAAATATAATTAAATCACTATTTTTTACGACTTTTCAAAATTAATATTGAAATTACAAAGCTAAGCATGTTGAAATTTACCTTTTTAGTAATGTAAAAGTCTCTAAAATAGCCTTATTTTAAAAGTTACCTTAGCTTCAAAACTAATTTTAAAAGTTACATAATGCTTTTTTTCTCGACAGTGAAAACATTATTATAAAATAGGCAACGGTAGAAACAACGACTTTTTATACTCTAATGCAGACAACTAGATTTAAATTTTACTTACAATTATGAACGGGTGAAATAACAGAACTGATTTTCTCATATTTTACAAGTGTATACACAAAGATAAACCATGAACTTTCAGCAATCATTTTTGAATATATTTATAAAGTTTCAATAAGATTTTTCTCAGTTATTTTTTTCTTTTTTCCCAATTATAGAAATAGTTACTTAAGCACACATTATAGCAAAGGTACATAACGTATTGACTTTTGTTAAAAAGTTATATTTATACATTTTATTCGATACTTGCAGAATAACATATATTCAAGTATTTTGACGTAGGAAGGTACACATATTTAATTACAATAATAGTAATATTGTGTATTACAATTTACATTTTTTTATATTCAGAAAACATGAGAGAGCCCTGTTGGCAGAAGAGAGAGAAGATTTGTTTTTGGTAAAAAAAATAAGATATTTCTGCTGATATATGTATATATATATTAAATAAATAAATAATAGCATTAGTGTGTAAATAAGAGCACCACAACAATAAATAACTGTCGAAAAATAAACGGTGTTAACTATAATAGATTTTAGGATTAATATAAGTGAGGTGGAACGAAAGGCTTCTTAAAAATGCCATAATGATTTTTTTTCCGCATAATATATTTGTATTTACCTACGTATCTAAAGCGTCTAACAAAATGTTGCTATTATGACCTTGTTCTTGACGTTTCCATTATGACAACGCGCATACTTATGAAGTATTTGCCGCGTTAGTTATGGAAAAGAGAAAAAAAAATATAAATATAAAAATACTTGAAGAAAAAAATATTATAATAATAATAAATTGTTATTGTTGTATTTTTTTTTTTTATGTGTTTAAACGAATTATTTCTTATAAAAAAAAAATAATAATAATAATAATAATAATGATAAAAACACCTTAGTCGCTCTGAGTGGGGGTCGATCTGCGAACAGTCGCTGCAGGTCGTCGATGGCGTGGCGGCCGGTAGTGCAGGCGCGTTCAAAAGGGAAGCACAGAACAGATGCAGTACCGGGGCGGGGTATACACTTTTGGCTAATAACCGCTAGTAGAAAAAAAAAAAAGAAACCGTCTAAGGGTGGTCCCGGGGGTATTCGCGGTATAAAATTAAACATGGAAAAATTTTTATTTCCGCGCCTCTCATCTGTAGTTTTTCATAAACTTCCGCTTCGCCGCACACTTTGCGGCCGTCGTCGAACACCATCGTCGCCGCTGTTTGTTTCCTCTCGGCGACGGCCGTAAATAACGATCCGCCGAAACGACGGAAATAACGCGTGTGTTAATGGCGTACGCCCACTGCGCGGCACGGGAGCGGGATAGGGACTGCACTCCGCGGGAGGATAACACGGCCGGTCGAAACAGACGTCATCGAAAATTCGGTTTCCGCGACCGTGGTAGTGGTATACACGCGGCGACCAGTCGTGCGGTCGCCCGGCGGCGGCGTAGCGGTACGGTTGACGTTTAATTTTATGCTTTGGAAATTCGCAATCTCTCTTGCCACCGCAAAACAACCTCCGCATGTCCATCCTACATATTATTGTGTATTATACCTACCCATGGCGCTGTGTGACCGGTGGCCGTTATACGCTCTTGACGATGGTTTGCTCACCACTGCACTCGCATTGTAATAATATTATATGTCCAAGTCCCAAACGCACCGTGTGTATGTGTGTGTGTGTGTGTGTGTGCGTGTGCGTGTGTGTGTTTGTGTGTGTGTGTTTGTGTGTGCGTGTGTGCGTGTGTAAGTGCGTGTGTGCGTGTGTGCGTGCGTGCGTGCGTGTGTGTGTGTGTGTGTGGGTTTGCGCGTACATCTAGGAAACAAAAACCTCCCTTATAACTATTATTATTATTATTATTATTATTACTTTTATATCCGGCGAGGGTAAAATAACGAATAATCGTAATAATAACTGCAGTAATAACAATACGCGTCGATAATCCAATACATAAACGTACATAACTGGTTAGAGGTATCCATAGTACCTTATATGCCTTAAGTGGCCGTATAGTCTCGCGATTTTATAATAGACGTAGTAGGTATATTTACGTGAACTGCAATACGAGCACGCATAACCGCTACAATAATAACGACCTGGACGGTCTTATATTTATTTAGATTTTTATCATTATTTTTCGATATCAATTAGTTACGTGGTTTAGTACACACAAATGCACACTCGTTCGCGGCTAACTGAGATAAACCGTGTACACAAATGAGAACAATTTGCCCAATCCACCACTTGTTATTTCAGTTTTATTGTTTTTATTTATTTACTTTTTATTAATCTGGGATTACCCATACAGTCTACTTTCCTTAAAGTCATAACAATAATAATGTTACCATTGGCATTTTTTTTTATGATTCACGCCCTGACTTTCATCATACCCGCAGACGAAGAAGATTGGAGGTTAGACATCCTATCACCACCGTTGACGTATATCTGATAAGTTACTGTGCACACACCCAACAGTACTATTACAATATATCAATTTTTTTTTTTTTTAACAGTACGATTATAATTTTATAATGAACACGTGTATGTACTTCGTTGATTGATTGACGTGATAAAAATATTATTTGCCATTAAGTCCAAATTAACAATGTTATAAGTAAATAATTTTATATAATACAAAATAAAATACTACTGCGTAAGTATATATACTTACATATAATGCAAGTATAAAGTGTAAAAATAATGATGTTATATAATGATTGACAACACCACTGGACATTTATTTGTTGGATACTCTTTTTCCTCAATTTTTCTTTATTTCTTTATGTTTTTTTCATTAATATATGTATGCCATTAGTAAGCTATTAAATATAGAATTTTCAGGAAAATTGAGTAGGCGTTTATAATTTAATTTCAATAGATTTTTAAATTCTAAGTTCTTTCTATTCTAAGTATTAATAACTTTTGATTGAATCTTAAAACACAAACATTGTTCACATATATCTTATATCACAATGTTATCAGTTTTAATAAAATAATTGTTTGGATAATAGTAAAGCCTATAAGGTACACATATCTATCGATGTATATATGTATAATATATATATGTTATGTTATTACTATTAATATTTATTAAATTGTATGAATGTCAAATCTCTGCATATTTTATAGATACATTTACAACGAATGACAATTAAACATTTGAAATGAGCGGTACAAGTGTACAACAATATTTTAGGACTTATTGCAAGACACATTGCACATATAAAATATTCTTTTCGTATAAAATCTAAATTTGTGATAACTTAGAATTAAAACATAATTTGAATAATAATGATCACTGAATATAATTTTGTTTGAAACAATTCTGTTCCGTTTGTGCTAAGATTGGAAACTTTCACTTGTAGTGTATTATCATAATAATTATTTGATTCAATTTTATTTTTAAAAACTACAGTTTTATCACAGTTTTGAATATCTTAGTATGTACTCAAAATCATTGACTAAATTATGAACATATCTACGAACGACAATTTGTTATGTCTTTATGTGTTCAAGCGGAATCATTTTATTGGCACTGTTCTACACTTATTTGGATCCAAATTTAATGGGCAGTAAAAGTGTTTTATAAAATCTAGCTCTATACGTAACGAATACTGCTGTAAAAAAAAAAAAAAATAAAGTTATACACGTTGTTTTTTTATTGTTGAGTTGACAAAAAGAATAAAGGTAAATTGCCATTCCACAATTTTATTTGCAATATTGCAGAACATAAAATTTAAACTCAATTCCGTAGTAATTTAAATTATTTTGGAACTAATACGATTTGCCTTACTACGTTACGTCTTAGTTTTTTCCACAAGTAATTTATTCGGGTGCGTGTACAAATGTCTTGAATGATTAATTTAGATATTATATATTATATCCAAGTGTGAAGCAATTCTGTTTTGGTTATGAAATGTTTTATTGGTAGTGTGAGTGTGTGTGTGTATGTGTATATATATGTTTTGTTTGAAAATGTCTATTCTAAGTAATCGCGGGTGTGTATATGTCTCATTGCGTTTTATCGTATATTATGTATATCACGCGTGTTTGCATAGTTGTCAAGTAGCAAAATCAAACTGAAGAGTGTCGTGAAAACGAATACAACCCGTTATTCCTGATGTTATGTGCTTTTACATATGTGTACACACAATAATGTGCGCTGTCGTCTTGTCGTTATCGACGACCTTATATTTTTTTTTCAACCAAGTACGTCAACTTTTTAATATATTTATTCTAAATCTCGTGACTAGTCGTCGTTCAATCGACATGACGTATTGGCCTATTGCTGCTGTATTGTATGTCTTTAAGGCACCTTTGTGATGTAATAAATCGGTGTCACTATTATTATTTTCAATACGCATTTCCCGGTTTATTTCATAAAATAATGCCGGTCCCGCGATTATAATGTATTATTATATACTTTTCGCGCGTCCGTTAAAATATTCAATACCGGGGATGAATGAAATCGCCCTCAGGCCAACATCATTCATCAAATATCGTTCGTTATACAGCAGCTCAGAAACTGCTTAAAATTTTCATGTATTTACAGCGGGTAAACATGATTATAATATGCTGTATTCTATAGGTTTGCCCAGTGTTTGATAAGAATTACGGATGACATTCGTAAATTTCCACGAGATATTATGTTTAACCCTTACATTTCTCATAACTGTTGAAAACGTTTTGGAAATGTTTTATTATGTTTATGCAACAGTGGCCGGAAATACTATAGAATTTGCAACGCTTGGAAAATCGTCGTCGACGTTATCGTCCTTTTAAGTCTATCTTTGTTGTGTCGTTGTTTGGACCGTAATCCGGATTTTCCTGTATAATCCAGGGTGCATCACATAAGTGCGGCGGTGATGTTATAAATTTTCGATTTCGAAACTATATTCGCGTCCCGTGATGCGCTAGAGAAACAATTTGATGAAAATAAAATCCGTCCTTGTGCAGTATAGTATAACATGTAACATAGTTATTATTGTTATTGTTATTATGTACGCACGCGTGATAGTGTTACAGAGTTATATCGGTTGAATCAACATTTTTCCGTTTCATTTTTCCGGTACGCGGACGGGCGTTTTGCACGATTCTCGTAAACGTCCACGACAGCGCACGATAATTATTGTTCTGGAGTCGGGCCGCCAACGAGGGCGGGTCATCGGATGCATCCGCGTCGCTCGTGCGGCTTCGAAGCTGCTGCCATCGTACCATATCGTTCTCGTTCGTGTCGCGTGCGTGCCAAAATCGATTGCGGCAAATATCGAACGTGACAGTAATTTTCGTTTGCAAAATATATATATACCAGCAGCTATATGAATTGCACGAGACAACATATTATTATATCTGTACAAGCGTATACATATGATATACAAATACGTCGTGTTTTTATTTGTTGCCTCCGCGTTCGCGGACGGACATCAGTGACTTAACTCTGGCGGGGAAGGGCGGGGAGGGGGAGAAAATTCGGACGCTTGTGGATGAGCTTAACGAGCAATAAAACACGAGTGACCGTCCATCGCACGCCCTTCGGGGATTTGATTAGAACACGGTCGGCAGAGTTCGGTTTCGACCGCGACATTTATTCCACCCGGCCGCTCAGACCATTAATGTCGTGTCCGTCCGAAAAAGGTGCGTATCACGTACGATCCGAACATGATTTCGTACATTTATGTGTGTGTGTATGTGTGTGTGTGTGTGTGTGTGTGCGTGTGTGTGAGGGTAGCCTAAAAGTCTGGTAAATAAATTGTAATATGTAAAATAATTTTTATCATTTATTGTAACAGCCTACAACCCTACAAGGTTTTGTCATCATTCGAACAAACATTGTATCGTGGACAATGCGCGGCGATATCAAATATATGTAATTATAACTGAATCAGATGGTAATCTATTGTTCAAAGTCAATATTTTCTATACATTTTTGAAAATAGTAAACATTTTTCGTGATATTCCAATCATGTTATATAATATTATACACGCGTAATATTCTAATATAACATTATAATTATCTATATAATTAGCTAATTATATCTTTACATGGGTAACTAATATGAATTGTACTAGTACATTTTTGTCAGCTGAAAGTTATTATTATAAGTCTCATTAGTTCGAAAATTTCTCACATGATTGCAGTTTTTGTGTTTGGAACGCATATTAGGTATTTTAAAAAACAACTGAATGCGCTTGCTACAATACTGCATTATTATTTAATTACACAACATGTTACCTATTTGCATATTTATTTTATATAGTATAATAAAAGCGGTGTGAAACACCAATTCAGGTACAGCCATATGATGTGATTTTTAGTATAGATTGAAGTGAGGAGTAAAATATTATAATATTGCACTTAACGTACAAGAAAATTTTTAAAAAAAAAAACGTGAGTCACCCTTTGTTCATGGTACGGTGAGTTTCAGAGATGGGATTCTATTACATTTGAACCAATGCACCATTACTTTTGTAAAAAAATCGATTCTGAGTGAAAGAGGTTTAACGATTCATTTTATTAGAATAAATAATAGCATAGTAATAAATAATAAGTAATTTCATCACCCGTTAATATACGAGGTTTAATTTATATAATACAATAATACAATATAATACAATATATTAATTACTATTATTAATATATTGATTATAAGAATTAAAATGACAAACGGTTGAAATTTGTATAATTAATCAAAATATGCTACAATATAGTAGGTATAGAAGTTATCTGCACCATAAATTGAAACTTCTGACCAAATTTTATACCCGAATCTTCAGTGGTTTTGGCTTGGAAATGTTTTCCATTTTTCTCATTTTTACCCTTTTTAATCTCATAGGTGTTGATTTTGAAAATATTTTCTTTGTGTTTATCTACGTTGTATAAATGATTTTACAATATGTCAAGTCTTTAGACCTAACACTTAAAGCCTCTCACAAAAAGTACGGTTTGTTTTTATGTTCAAAAATCCAACCAAGAAATAACGTTTTTCAATTTCATACCTTTTATCAATTTTGATTACCAGAATAAATTACTTGAATTTTCCAGTGTTGGCCATGAAAATCAACTGTGACGTGTGAATAAAACTCCTTTTGGATGTAAACTCAATATGAAAGGAAAGATTTTTATGTGTAACTTGTCCGTCATAATGGTTAAAATATTTTAATTAGTTTCGAGTAGCTATGACAACAAAAATAACAATCAATGAATTAAAGTTGAAGTTTAATTTTTGAAAATTTTACTTCAATTTTTTCCAATTTTCCAAATTTAATTTAATTAATTTTTCCAAATTAAATCCAAAAATTACCTCCTCAATGCACTATATTTAAATAGTTGTTAATCAGTAACTTTGCATGTATAGGAGGAATCTTTCTGGTCAAAAATGTGATGTGTACATGAAAAAAAAAACTGATATTAGCTTAGAATTTTTCAAGATTCAATCCCTAGAGGGTAAAAAAGAAAAACACCTCTATCTGGAAGCACTGATTATATGGGTATGAGATTTGGTCGGTAAAGTTTCGTTTAATAATGTAAACACTCGTCAAGAAAGGATTTTTTTAAAATTCAATAACTGAGGAAATTAAAAGCAATAAAACGAGAAAAAAAAATCATCTAGCTGGAATTGGAACTGTTGAAACTTTGAATATAAAACTTGGTCAATAGTTTTTATTTTGATGTACCAACCACCATTAATAATTGATCTCCCCATATTCAAATCCTATAGAGCTCGAAATGGAGAAATATAAGAAAAATAAGCTTGCTTAAACCGCTGAATCTATAAATATGAAATTTGGTCAGAAATCTTGATTTATGATTTAGACTTTTAGAGAACGACCACTATAGAATAGCATGTCTCGATTAATTACAATTTTAAACCTGAAATTATTTGCAATTTAATAATCGCTTTAAACGCTGGGTGATGAAAGCTAGTATAGGTAGGTATAATGTATATAGATACAAAATATATAAGTACCCAGAACATTTTTGTGTTGCTATGACAGTTAAAATATCAAATATCTAGTTCAAATCTCGTCTCCGGGTAAAACCTTTTTGCAAATTTCACACCGCTTTTCTCCATTATTTAGAAAATTCTTAAGAAATTAAAATAATGAATCTTAAAAGTACTAACTAAAGAAATTTCCCATTCAGAAAAGTTATTGGTTAGTGTACATCGGAATATTACCTCTGGTTGAAACCGTTTACACATACATAATAAATAAATACATAAAAACGGATGGGCCTCGCTTTGCTGTACAGTTGGGGGTGGAGTACACCTCATTTATAGGATAGGTCATTATTATAATGGATTTGTTAAGTTTGAATGCAATGATAGATATCATTGTATACGAATAACGATTCTGAACGGAGTTAATATGTTTGTCTATAGTGTGTATATAATAATATAGTATTTTATATTTAAATTGAATAATTATAATGCAATTTCGTAAAAATTAAAATTTCAAACGGTCATAAAATTTTTTTCTTTTAGTCCGGTAGAAATTTTTTTAAAGATTTTTGAAGAGTAGCTTATGGATAACCTAGTATTAAAATTTTGAACCTTAAGTATGAATAGAATAAATTTTATGAATTTTTATCTACAAAATAACTTGCAAATTATCGTGGTTTTGACACATTTTATATAATTTTGAGCTTTATGGGCTTATAAAAAAAAATTGAGTGAAACGATCTCTGACATTTTTTAGCGACGATAATTTTAATTTATTATAAGCCTTGTATTAAATTTTCAAGAGTTTTCGGCCAGCCAATTAAATTTTATAGATGTTTAAAAAAAATTATTTTACAAAAATCGAAAATTTAAATTGTCTATTAATAAGTCAAAATATGTCAAAATACTTTGAAAACTTAACCATATATAGAGAATGCCAATATAAAAATTTGGTGAATATTTCAAGTTGTTGCAGTTTTTTGTTTTTGAGTTAGAGCGTTTAAAAAAAATGTATTTTGTAAATACGTGATTTTGCGTAAAATTTCCTGTTTTTTGTAATTTTTTAATCGTTTTTTTTCAATTTTTTTTAAAAAGTATTAAAAAAGTTGACTTGCCCAAGTACCATCTACATTCACTTTCCTATCAGAAAAGTTGCTGTTTGAGAAAATCGAAGCATTTTTACTGCCAAAAAAGTGTCATCAGACACAAAAATAAATAAAAAAAAAAAAAAACATACATCATTGTAAAACCAATAGATTCCATCACTCCGTTCAGAATCTAAAATTATGATACTAATGCATTTTTCATTGTTATTCACTCAGGATCTAAAATAATCGTCCTTATAATATATCATTCAATGTTCAATTATGCGGGAGAGACTATTATTTTTTCTATATCATGCACCCGGACTGTTTCCTCATCACAATAATGAAATTATTGTGTGCATGTTATTACAATAATAATATAATCGTGGAGAAAGATCAGAATCATTATAAAATATAATATATACGCCTGATGCGTTCATCACGATAACTCGATCGTATATACACACTGTGGAGTGTTGTGGTCCTGCAAGTAATGTACGAATTGTAATTTGCGCTATGAAGTTCTCTTTCTCATTTCCGCACGTAATAATAATAATAATTCATAACACCAATATAGCGCGTGGAGCTGCGAGGCGCATCCACAACAACTAAATAATATAATATATAATTTATCATAACGCGTGCACTTGCCGGACTAGGAATTTGCATAGGGAGTGACTATTGCCGTTTCCATGATGTAAAAAGCATATTGAGACTTTTTCTCGTCAAGCGTGTTTTACGCGTTTTTACCTTACAACACTCGTGTTCTACAGTGAATGATAGTTTTATTTGTGTTCCGTTCGTATTTTTTTTTCTTAAATATTCGTTTCAGTTTCAGACTAAATGTAAACAATCCTAAATGCTTTTCGTGCTTTTCCCTACCATCACCTCCCATGGTGGGTCTTGAACTGAAATCGGGCAAGTTAATAGTTTTTTTTTTTTTGTTTTTGTTTTTAATATATCCGACCGTTGTTTATGGCCTATTTATCTCAATGAGACCGTTCAGCAACATCAAGCCTATTACACAGTGATTTGTATAAATCACCATTATTACGCTGCCAGGTACCTATATATATATATATGTGTGTATGTGTGTGTGTGTATATAATATATAAATATATTGTGTGTGCCAACGTTTTATTTGCTACCCGGACGCAAATATAATGAAACTGCGTTGCTTGCGTGTACCTACACCGAGGGGTGATACATCCATTTATTCCGCGAGTAATTTTCTTAAATGTCCAATAAAAATAAAACATGAACTGCTTCCTGTAGTAATACATGGAGACGGTTGTTTTTATCCGGCATCTCCACAGATCCTTATCGGATCGCTGCAATATCGTTCGGAGATATTACTTGTATTTTAATTTTTGCCCCTCCCCTTTTTTTTCCCCCATAACAGAGAATAGTTTGATATTGCTGGCTTGGAGTATATTTAACCCCGATCGACCCTGCACAGTAAATGTCACTTGCAACATCGCACGTAAACGCGACGTACCTATGTACAAAAAAAAATACATTTCTCGTTTCAGACAGGATTTTTAAAAAAAAAAAAACCTACCTGATACCGATTTAAATTTATGTTGTTATATTCCTGCGCTCAAGCAACGATAATATCAGTTGAGGTTAACGCGTTATACCGCTCTGGTGAAACGGCTATTTTTATTCAGAGCGTACGCAATTACGAGTCGATCCGACGTCAATTTATTTTAATTGTACATCGCGGAATCGAATGAAACTGTGGCGCAGAAACATTACAGCTGATCCGAACCCGTTGTCGTTTAAATGCTGCTAATGGATTTAAGATAACGATAAATGATTAGCATACTTGAAAAATGTTTATTACATTTCTCGGGCGTGTTACGGGAGGAGAGAAACTCTCAATACGACCCGGTAAGGTTATATTGTTATTATTATTATTATTATTATTATTACTATTATACTATGTAATCGTGCGCATGATAATATTTAAATCCCATTCACTTACCGACCGTTAATGGCGGTATCATAAAAAAAAACGCGGCAAATAGACGCGCAATTTGAACATTTACGCGTTTCGTTATCCACAGGGCTAGACATATAGATATATATATATATATATATATACTGTCGTAATAATATATTGTATAAGATGGACATAAATAAGTATAATAGTGCGATGTATAGCGATGAGATACGGTTTCTAAGTCCCTTTGCGCACCCCGTATGAGAAGGTAATCGTTTTGAAACATGCGGTACCGCCGCGGTGGTAACATGCCTGACGTGCGTAACCACTATAGGTTCGTGGTTAATACGCAAATAATACACACGTACTGATTTATTGTAAGCCTGTATTATATTATAGCAGGTACTCAATGACGATAAAATAATAATAACTTTCGGTCGACCATGGACCGTCTCGTGCTCAATCATTGGTTTTTAAGACCAGCTATCGCTGTCGACTACCGTATACCTACATACCTATATTTTCATTGCGCGTATAAGCGCTGTGGCTGTATCATTATCATTATATTGCTCTTGTTGTTGGTTTGCCCGATTCGACGGCCTTTTGTGTCCGCCGTGATTCAAATCGAATGCGTCTCCGATGACCCATACTAACGCTTCCGGTCGTCTTGGGAGGAAAAACAAAAAAAATCGCTAAAAGTTGTTCGTGAACATGTCTTTGCCGCGCACAGCAACCCTACAAATAATGGTCAACACGTAGTGTATATTACGTATACATGTATATAGTGTTCCCACAACCTTAATTTATTATTGTTATTCCCTTTTTTTGCTCTCTCTCTCTCCCCGCTGTATCAATGGTAGGTGGGTGATGATGGGGTTTTTACTCCTGTTTGAGAGAGGAGAGGGGTGCACGAATATTTTTACGAGCTTCGTATTATTCATCCTCTGTCACGGTCGGGTAGGTAATCGTTATACCGGAGATGGAGCACCTACGCTTGTATATATAATATGATATACGTATGTACATATATTTACGTATACGCGTGTAATATATAATAGTATATATTACGATACATCTTGAGTGGTGAAAAAAATGGGAGAGGGAAAACGCCACCGACTCGTGTCGGACCCCCGGGTACGATCTACCCTACGGCGGCGGTGCGTATACCCGTCGACTCATGCGTACCTATTATACAGCACACGCATTACACAACATAGGTACATAGGTAAATCGTATGTATAATATATACTATAAAGGATGTGCGCCGGACGAGCCGATAAATCGCCGTTGACGAAAAAACCACCACCGCCACCTCCGAGTATTGTATATAAGAATGTATATTATGCGTGCGTGTGTGTATATACTTTGCTGAATTGGCGAGGTGCCCGGCCGACCCCGGGGCGCCCCCGAGTCCCGTGAACGAAAACCATCGCAGTTAGAGTAAATTACACATGCGCATGCACACTCACACAGACACACACACACACACACACACACACACACACACACACACACACGCACGCATGCATACTAACGCTTACGTGAACACGCAATCGGTCCTATAAATCAGAAAAAAAAAAAAAACCGTATATTATATACCGGACTTGGCGGCAAACGTCGTCGGTTCATAACAATATCGCATACTGTATTATATAAGTATACGCTTCGATTGGATGGAGTTTGTGTAAACAACTGCTATAGAGTTATTGAAAATCGGAACAAGCAAAATCTTACGAACGGATGGCGCAGTACATGTGTACAAATTAACTTATTCATTCACTGCAGTGAACAAATAATTGATAGAAAACGGATTATTATTATAATATTCATTATTATGAACATCAAACATTAATTCTCTACACTTTTGGTGCTTACGGGTGACGTATAATATAATGTGTAGGTATATTGTAGTGTTGTTGAATTTTTATTTTTTTTTTATTTTGTGTACATTAAAATGTGTGACAACCACCGTATGTATTCTACTATATTATTATATTATATTTTCAAGTCAGTATTCAATGTTCATCAATATAAACTAATAAAGATAATAATTTGGGATTAGTTAGTAGCAGGGTATTCAACCGCCTTTTTGTCGGAACGAAAGATCGTATTTTATGATATTATTTAAATTTACAAATAAAATATGTTAACAAAATTATTTCAGACATACTCTTATTTGAATTTAGCGAACATCTGCACGTTTCGATTTTAAATTTATACTTGGAATTCCAAATTACTATACATTATTATATTAAAAGTATATGATTTTTTAGGGTTGTATAAAATTATATTACATTATTGTATGTCAATATTTCAATGAAAAAAAAAAAATAACTTCTAAATGAAATTGTATTATTCATATCCTATTCAATGTACCTATGTACCTATAATAAATCCTTTATTTTACGTATGGCTGGTTAATAAATGAAATCAATTTTCGACGTGTTTCCTGTCTCTTATCTTTATCTCTCGTCTACAGTTGTGCATATTATAACCATGGCGTTACGAATCATTATTACTATTAAAGTATCAGTACCTAAGTATAGTGCAGAAAATAATATTTGTCCGTTCAAATCTTAAAGAAAACCTTCGGACATTTTGTTTTAGATCGAAACCTATAAACAATGTCGTAATGATTCCACCGCACGATTTAAATCCAAGTTCAAATAAATCACAGTTGCACATGATTTTGTGATAACATGTGATAATATTCAGTTATCTTATACGTATGCTGAATATAAAGTTGAGAAGATTATGTCATAAACTTGTAACTATTATGATTTTTCGTTTCTCATGAAATTCGAATCTGAAAATATGTTTTTATTTCTTTACGGCGAAGTGCACACAAATAGTTGATATAGGTACCTACAGTGATTTGCAAACTCAAGCGCATATTATTGTTATTATTATTATTTTAAAATGAAAATTTGAATTTAAATAAAACAAAATACATTGTACGAGCGAAAACGTTTTGATTATATACAAAGTCATTTTTGATAAAAAAAAATACGTCCCATCTACCTACAAGCGTAGCATATTATAACAAAACAAAATAAATCGATTTACAATCATTCGCGCGCGTGCGTGTGTGTGTATAGGTTAATAGATTTATATTTCGACCATGAATATTGCTTTTAAGAGAATCCTTGACTCTCGTTCGGTTAAAACATTGAATGTTACCGTACACGTTGAAGTTTTTAAGTGCTGCACACCGCTCGTTCATTGTTCTGCGGAACAAACGTTAAAAAAAAAAAAAAAATTGCAAAGTATACATCTGAAGCACGCACTTGGAGCATATTTCATGTGTTTCTTTGTGCACGAGTGCAAGGGTAAAAAAGGATAGTTACGGGAAAAATGTTCGATTTTTTTTTTCCTTTCAACGATTAACGTGGCGATAATAATTGTGCATCATGTGTATGCTTTACAGCTGATTATACTTTATTCCGATCGGTACCTGTTTCGTGTCTACTTAAAGATACGAGTGCTCGCATATAATTATGTGTGTCCGGTCAACACTGACGTTTCGACTTTTGCACTTGACGTCCTGGGACGATTGTCGCGAACAACAATTGAGACACCGAATACATCGGATAGCGTGACGGCCAAATTTACCGCGGGTCTCACAATAGTACCCGTGCCGCGTAATGTTCACCCGGAAGTAAAACGGAAACAAATGTGAATAATATTATATTTGATTCTGAACAGTATGATGGATGTATTTTTTATTTATTATTATTATTATCGTCCTTTTTTTTTTTTATTATTTTTTTTTTGTTGTCATTGGCAGTGGCCTATATTTTATTAATGGTACAGGTAGTTTATTATTATTATTATTATCATTATTATCATAGCCCCTGATAGGCATGCCCCGTGCCGCTGTAAATTATAATTTTATAGCCGTTCGCGGCCATTGGTTAAATCCGCTAAATCGTGATGGGTCGGCCGACCATGTGATTTTGCGGTAACGCAACCTTCCGGGAAATGCGCATTCTGCAGATGAATGTGTTGTTGGCCTATCTCCCCATCCCCAAAGTGAGGCCACGTAAACGAGAAAGACTACGTAGTCGTACCCCTGACGACGATTAGCCGTCGTTTCGATAAGATAATTATTTGTAGCAACTTCGTGTTTGCAGCTGAGTATAATTTGTTTTATTGCAGTTTTTCCGACCTTATAATAGTTCGTATATGCGTTTTCAATATTGTAATAGTTGGCAGGACTACACACGATCCAAGGAGAAAAAAAAATATTTAACTTGCGGTGGTTACGAATCAGTTTTCAATTTGGAATTATGTTGACTTTTCGGAGCGGAATTCAGTCGCCATTATTTGCACCACATCTTGACATTGTTAACGTGGTTATGGCACGCGACGGGTGGTTAGTCGTGGCACAGCTAAGTCTAAAATCTTCGGAGCAGTGCTTTAAGCCCAACTCGCGTCCTATTATTTAAAAAAACGACTAATTAGTTTCATGAGGATAGTAGACATAATCTTATAAAAGGCCAAGTCTACAAATCCTTTTCTTTTGATACGCAGTAATCGATAAGAGGGTAAACGTGCATTTGCGGCTTCCCTCTAATCTCGTCCGACAGACGCCGCAAAATTACGTTTTATTTCGATGACGATCCGAACGCGGATTAACTGCAGTACAGTCGCGTATCAATTATTGTTTCGGTCGAATATATATATATATATATATATATATATATCGGCTCCAACTAAGCCACGGCCAAGTCTTTATGGAGTAACCACCGTGAAGGATGTTTTACGAAACGGTGACCTCATATTATAGCGTCGAGTGAGCGAGTTAAAAATTAGAAATTAATCTGGTTTCACCCTTTCGACCGATTTCTGCGCAAAGCGTGATACATCGATTTTTGAAGTATATTACTAGTTCAGTTTATTATAACAATAGTTACCTATCGCGTCTGCATTCACAGTTCCTGCATCCTTATAATAGTTTAAAAGAATAATATTGCATAAAATATGAATAATTTTACTGGTTAATGTTCTCCTACCTCGAGTGCACTACAATAGATCTTCTTTTATTACCACATATCATTATTATTATTAATTATATTGTTTATGAAAATTGTAACTATTAGTTTTACAGCAAAACATATAAATAAATGTCAAAACAAAATAATTTGTGCTGTTTATGTTATAATTATGTCGAATGATTAATGGCTATGGTATTTAAGTTGATAAAAAATCAACTGACGACATAAAAATAATAATTAAATAATTATAATTATATAATGTTCCGGATTAAAATTATATCTTCGAGTATATCATTCGAATATTTCTCTCTACGAATAAATTACCATTACATGAATAGATACGATAAAAAATTAAATATTTTTAAACTAAATTTAGCCATCGCGTAGTTATCATGACCACAATTCATTATTTATTTCAGAATTAATTGAATCCGCTGATTTTATAAAATAAAACATTATTTTTTATAAAATTCAAAATATTTTGACCCGTTACATGAATATTGTGTGCGTGAAAATGTTTAAATTAATGTCAGAAATCGGAATATTAAAACTATTTGAATGGTTCCATAATCCGAATAATATGCAATTATAGATAACTAATAATATTTTGGTGGATGACTAGTTTGCGCTATTCCTATTTAATGAAAAGCAATGTCGACAGAATAAAGAAAAAATCGATTTCATCCCGAAATTTGTTTAATTATATTTTGATTGAAATCAACTGGCGATAATATAATTATTATACAATTTGTGAAAATAATAATTGAATATTTGTGCTTAATGTACGCAAAAATAAATTAAAACTCTAAAATAAGTCGATGATTTTATTTAACTAAATTATATTCCGATCCCGTGTTTAGTATAATCCACCTATTGAATGATCCAGTATAATATATAATTAAGTAAAAATAGTAATAAGTCCGTCTTTCAAATATTTCCGGACTTAACAATTTGTTGTATTTTTATTTCTATAGTTTATTTTTTTCGCCAGATAATCGATATAAAAAGTGATATCGATATATCAGATTTACTTGTATAAATCTAAACAATGTAATTTACAGTATTTATGAATTCTTCTAAAATCAAAAGCAAAAAAATTCATATTTATAATATACATAAATTTGCTATTTAATATGGTATATTTAGGTGTATTCATAGTAAAGTATACTATAACATGGTAATTTTACTTAATATACTTATTCCATAACACACATAATATAACTATTCATTTTAAAAATTATTTATTATCTTATTAAATTTTTAAATTATTCATATGGGTATGTTCCAAATTTATTTCGTAACGAATTGAATGGGTGTCAATTTTTAAGCTTTTTTTGCGTTGATAAATTCGTTGAAATTTTTAAACTATTTTATGGAAACAAAAACCTGAAACGTTCGAGTAATAAACATTTTAACATGTTTAACATTCATCATCATGCATTGAAGTAGAAGAAAAAATATTGAATAAACATTGAAGCGAAATAAAACACGTCTATATAATATTTTCATAGTGGCTACTTGAACTTGTTCAGTAAACACGGATTCGTTTTAGGTAACCAGATGAAATATTTAATAAAAATAAACATAATTTAACCATACGTTCAGATTATTAAGCGAACAATATGGTTGTTGAAACTGAAAAATAAGTAACGAAAATTCGTTATATCAATTTCGAGTATAATATAATACATTGCATTGGAAATTTCTAGGGACCGGGACAATCCGTATGCGCATTGACTATTGTTTTCACTGTATCGGCGTCTTCATTGAGCATTGTTTTGCCTCCTTCACACAGGCACACATTTTTTATATATGTAAATTTTTAGTTTTACCGTATACACATATTTTGTTCTATATATCTGCGTTTCAGCTGATAATAATGTTTAACTCTTGTGTCGCGCAGTCAAACTTTCGATTGCACGGTGAAATTAAACCAATTTAAATAACGTATGATGAAAAATAAAAATTTCACATAATATTATGTAATAGTATTCAGATATTTCGGACACCTATATTGTTTTTGTTATTTGTACAAAACACGGGACCCGTTCTTGCTTAATATATCAGTACTTACCAGGGGTATGCCGCCACCGTCATCACCAAAACATGGGCATTCAGTGTTCTATTTAGCTTATAACCACGTTTAAACTATACAGCCAAGTAACCAAAGGTGCATGTAAACTAATACCTAATATTCGGAAAGGTCGATTTCAATGAGGACAGCTCGAATAGACGAAAGTGAACGGACACATATATGTCTTCGGTTGCCTTCATTTGGGGGGGGGGGCGGTACATCAAAGGAATTCGTTATCAGTTTGGACGATTGCGAATAAAACATAAACAAACGAAGGATTTCAAACGTGAACTAAAGACGAATTCGGAATGAGTTTGGACAATCTGACTAATGTTCCTAAATCTGATATGAGCCATCAACGACTATCAAGACATGGGCGTTCGGTTGCTTTTGCTGTACGTATAGTATGGACGCGGGTATACGGCTATAGGAAATATAGAAAAATGCAATCAGCTTTTGACTTACGCCTATATATTTGATGCGCACGCGCGCGCGCTCACATACACACACAATGCACACGTTAAAATAAATGTATAATGTTTTTGTCCATGCTATGGAATAACGGGTGAAACGGTTTTACGCCGATTTCAGATGGTTTTTTAGAACCGAGTGCTACCCCGTGTTGTGCACACACCAGCAGACATAGCGCACTTTTAGCCTTTCGGACAATTTGGATATTTAGCTGTAGCAGTAAACACACAATTAAGTTTTACCGGACTACATTCCCTTTCGTCACACGATCAAAGCTCATGAATATGCATGGTCACCGTGGGTAAATAATATTATCATTTTCCGTATGTATCCGAGATGGTGGAAAGTAAAGGAGGTGCGTATTTTAGTACCGAGGAGGTGGCCACATGACTGCTAACCGCTAAAGGTTTGTTTGTCAACCGAACGGTGACGGCGCCGGCGGCGATATATACAGTGTATATTGTATAATATAGTGTATATATATATTATTATACCTTCGGCCACCACAACCGAAGGGCAATTATTGCGTGTGTTTGCCGGCGGAACCGACTTTGGGAAACATTGACTTCACAGCCACCGAAATTACTCCGTGCGTAAATACATATATATATATATATATATATACATACAATGCTTTGTCTGAGTATACGTATATATCACCCCGGCGGAAACGCCTACCACCGTCATCATGGTGCCTTTCCAGACCGATTGCATAGAGAGAAAGAGGATGAGAAAGAGAGAGAGAGAGAGAGAAGGGTTCATAGTGTTTGTACATATATTTGTGTGCGTGTGTGTGTGTGTGTGTGTGTGTGTGTGTTATATTATATGTGTTTACATAGGTGGCGGGAGGAGAAATGGCTAAGGATGGTAGAGTTTGCCACTTAAGCGCGTATTGCGTGCGACTGTTGTTCATTAAATGCGCTCCGGTTTGTTGTTCGGCCGAAAGAAGAGGCAGCCTGCAGGACCAGTGGTGAGGGATGGGTTTCAAGTATATACGTATAGACCAACTCGAAAATCCGTATTTGAACACACAGACAAAGCATGCATTATATTTCTATATATGTATACACACGCACGCACATAATCCACAAACGGACGTAGTTGCGTGTGTGTGAGTACGGTTTTACTCTACACGAACGAAAAGAAAATAACTGGAAATTGGAAAACCATTCATTTTCGATGTTGTTGGTTTTTCGAAACGAAATGTAATTTGTCGAGGTGCTGTATTATATAGTCGTCGTACGGGGAAACGTGGGCCATTCGTTCTATACCTATTATTATTATTATTATTATTATTATTATTATTATTAAAGGTGCATTGGGTGGAATGAGCGAACGGATGAAAAACATTGCACTAATTTATTTCACTCAATGTTTATATATAATATAACCATGTAGTTGATCAAAAAAAAAAAAAAAATAATAACTATAAATCATGAATTGAATTTATGTCCTCGGATCGCTTTGTTAAAATGATGGCAAAGCTTCAATTTAATATTCGTATGATGTTGACGTGATTAGCATATTAAATATAAACTACTGAAGGGGAGTCAGGCGTGCCTAAGCATCACCAAATTTTCCAATATCCTTTCTGATATTGTATCGTGTATGTTAGATGGTAATAATAACTTCACATAATTCATTTAAGATATTATATTTGTCCCCTTCCTTCTGATACATAAATGATTTTATCCGATTGTGCGGCGATGAACTTCTAATTATATTTCATTTGGAATTATATTTGGACAGTTTAATATACTTCAGCATATAACTTTGGACACGGTAAACTCCGACTATTTAGATACTTACATTTAGATATTTGAAAGAATAATATTTCACTAAGTATAATTATTGTGAAGGGAACTTACACACGTTCAACGTGAATGCCGCTAGTATGAGAAAAGTTATTTCGGTCTTTCAAAACTATATGTACACGCGTGCAACTTTAAACGTCGATTTATTCAATAAAAAAGTTTTGTACAATACAGTAGTGTTATTTTTAAAATGTCATCATAAATATTTTATACGGGTGCATTAATATATATATATATATACATGTACGTTTTGAAACGTTTCATTTTTTTTATCATACAACTTCAGACGTTTAGAAACCGTTTGTGGACTTTTTATCAAGCTTGCATCCGAAATCACTAACAATTTTAAGACCTTATTCAAAGTTTTGTTATTTTTCACCATCTGGCGTAATATATTTATTTAGATTTTTTTTTTTTTTGATTATTCAACTCACGCATTGTTTAATTTCTTGCCTCACACTGTGATCGGGATAAAAATATTTTGCAGTAATTAATTTAAGGATGCGTGTTCCGTACCGATAAGAGAATCTTTTTATTTATTTTTTGTTTTCCGTGAACGTAACGAAAAACGTACGCAATTAAAAATAATCTCAGCAAAAAAATAAATTATCTGACTTCTGGATATGGATGTCACATAATGTCGTATATTATAGATTTCACTGCGTTTTTCTATACTACAAAAATCGATGGATATTAATTATGTTTATCAACTCTCAAAACTCTATTTCACAGTCTCGATATTATAGTGTATAAATATGTTGCTGAAATTTCGCTAATACTGCAACCCATGTCGTGCGCGTATGATGCGCGTTCAATCTATAGGACAACTGCAAATTATGAGAATATTCCTTTACGCAATAATTCATAAGTAGTGCATAAAATGATATGCATTAAATGCACCGCTAATAATACTGCCCAATTTTGCGGTTATTATGGTAACCTAAATTTTTCAAAAACTAAACTTAATTATTCTGTGGATATTTAACACAAGTGCCTAATTTATTTTCAACATACAATTATAAATAATGTACTTATATAATTTGTAGATATTTAAACACACGTGCACCTTTTGGGGTAAAAGATAAAAATTAAAGTAATATAATCATAATTAAATATTATGACCAATAGTGGTATTTTCACTCGACTTTATTAGCGTTTGTATACGATATTCTAATATATGGTATAGGTATTATCAGAATAATCAAAACACGGTGGCCAGATCGGTCCCTATACATCATTCCATTACACAGATGTTCGTTTATTCCGGTTCGAGTATTAACTTTCAAATCGAGTATAATTAGTTGAGGGCTTTGATAAATTTTTTTTTAAAAAAAAAAAAACATAATATGTTAAGTATACAAGGATTATACTTCTATAGTAGTATAGGTGGCGTAGTAGGTACATTTTATTAATTACGTGATATTTACATAAAAATAAATGCGTTTAATCATGTTAGATAAGTTAGTTTTTAAAATAGACCTTTTAAATTTAAGCTGGGTATCAGAACAGAATATATTATAATTATACTGTTTAACACGTTATTACTCAATATTTATCTATTTTTTTTTTCTAGTAAAAAACCTATACCCTTTAGTTACATCTTTGTCGACTGGTAACCGCATGCAATAACACTTTATACATAGATTTTACCTTTGTACGGTTAAAATACATAAAGATAAACAAGACACTTATAGAACTCCAAACGATTATTTACAGTGTTTCAGGGTGGTTTAACAGATGCAATAACTTTTGTTTTAGTCATTATTTTTACGTTATTATTATTTTTTAATTATTTTTTTGATAAACTATATCGTACTGCACTATACATTAAGACTAAGTATACTAGACATTTTTTTTTTATTTTCGAAACCTAAATTTTCAAATTTCAAATTTTGTTCTACTGTTATAATTCAAAATGGTCATTTTGTGATACGGATTTTTAGGAAAAATATTGGTGCTCAAAATTCTAAAAAAGTCTTATCCATTAATTTTTTACTTTTCTTTTAAGTTTCTCAAAAAATTAACAATAATATTGTGTGTTACGTAATTTTATCACTTAGTATTGTATATCACCAATAATTTAAATAGAACCAAATATAATAACCTCGATAGAATGTATAAAGTAAATGAACAATAATTTTAGTTATTATAAAATTCAAATTTTCAAAAAGTTTAAAAAATTAAAGGCTTTTTTTTTTAATGGTAAAATACAATTCCCAACTCTCAAATTTGAGTTCCAAAAGTAAAATAAAAAATGTCTGATTAGAATTAAGTTGCAGTGCAGTACTCTAATATTTATTTTAAAAAAATGGATTGAACAAAAGTTATTGTATTCATTGAATCATTATAAAATACCTTATATTATTGTAATTTAAAGACTAAAACGAAACTAAGGAATATAAAACTTGTACAAAAACAGATTATCTCAGTTTTTGACTTGAACGTCATGAAACGCCTCTGTATATATATGTAGGGTAACCTGCATTTACTAACCCTTAAAACGAATTATTATTATCAAGACGCGTCTCCGTCTACCACGGAATCGGCTGCGTAGGGACATAAAAGCCACTGCCAAACTGGGCCGTACGGTATATTTGACTTTTTTTTTTCAATGGAGCAGCATGTGCTGTGTCGTCTTGGCAAACGTGGATTCAAATGTACCTCTGCAATTAAGGGATAAACGTTACGTGACTGTACATAGATATTGATCATATTGGTGAAACAGAGTCCTCTTTGGATAAAACTGTAAATAGGTACGCAAACAACGTGAATGTGTGTGAGCGCAGTGGCATCGATAATTGCTCGGATGTTTGGGATGGATGAGCGGTGTGGGTGAAACAGAAAGAGGGGTAGATGATTAAATAAATAGAATATAGGGAGGGAGAAGAAGTGAAGGGTAACAGTGGAAAGAGGCATGGGAAGAAATGGATGAGCGGATTGGCTTTAGGGGTGAAATTAGCAAACTGCAGTGTGTAAATATCGGAGGCAAATGTTTATTAATAGTCGATGGAGTGACAATCCGAAAACCGCGTCGATCCGTTTTCAGCGTTAACGTAACGTGCATATGGAAGTGAAAATTATTATACTAGTGCCACCGATAGAATGCTACCAGGCGGCGATCTAAACTCGTCCGTTCTCACGCATTCCCATTGCTTCCTCCCACTCTAATCTCTCTAAACAAGCCTCCACTACCACAACCACCACCGTAATTTACTTGCGCCAAAGAGTAACGTTATCGTGGTGGAACAAGTATAGAATAAAATTGCAAAATAAATTACGAAATAAAAATAACGAACTAGAGAAGCTGATACCACCTTTACGAGTTTTTCGGGGTGTGTACACTGTGGCGGCTTCGAGACGGGCGTTTGACGTGAAATCTAACACGTACTCGTGCAAGACTAATATTACGACGCATGTTTTACTGTTCATTCCACAACAATGGTCGATAGTAATCATTTGAAAAATAACGGTTTCGCGTTCATCAAAGAGATTTCACCCTGCATATGTAACCACGTGTGCCCCCTGCCAGTGCTTCCCACCAACACACATGCCAGACCAAGATAAAGTATGTTGTTAATTAGTGTGTGTGTGTGTGTGTATGGACAATACGTGCGCGACGGCGGCAGCAAATTAAAGCGACCCTGACCGTACTCGATAACAATATAAACGCTATTACCGCCTCCATCCCCTATGTGGCTGTGTCATCACCTCTGCGTGCTAATTAATAAGTTTCTACGGCAGCGGCGGCAGCAAAAAAAGAAACACAAAACTCTAACGACCTGTACCGCAGCCGCCGCCGGTGCTCGCCTCCTTACCACACGAGCGCGACTATAACTACACTCCTGCACTATATAATATTATTATTTTTTAGTACAATGTACGTATAGTTATCGCAAATGTGTTCGCGTATACTGCGTAATATCATAATATATATATTTATGTGTATAAATCGTGTAACCACGCGAGCCACTATAATTGTAATTTACTATATTTTCATAATTATTATTTCGTTCCTATAAAAGTTGCTGAGTTATGGGATTTTGCATAAAGCGCGTGAATGTGTGTATAAGTACATACACCAGGGTGAGCTATCCTAGGTATTATGAGATGAAGGAAGTGTTGTATGTGTAATGGTGTCGGATGAAATTTATCTGTCGAAAAAAAAGGCGGCGGATAGGCGCCGCCGACGTAGTCGAAAGTCTGTCGGATACGTGACTAGCATGTACGATCTCCAGTGAATAGGCTCTCATGTGTTTTCTCTCGCACACACATGCACACAAACGGGGTAACATATTTATAGATATTTTCAGCCGCCAACGCAGTAGTTTTCAATAGACGGCCGTGACCATATATATATTCAGCGCGTGAACGTTTTAAGAGCTGCTGAAAAAAAAAAAAAATATTTTCGATGAAAATATTATATTATCGTCGCGGAGAGGGGGTGAAAATACCCGTTTCGGTGACACGGTCTACCCAGCCGCGACTCCCGCACCACGCCGACGTGACGTATGAACGATGTTCGATTGAATCGCGTGCGCGAAACCGTTAAACGGAAAGCTGCAGTTACTAGGTGCGAATAAGAACTGTCGCCAATTAAATTATAATCATTGGCACGGTCGCTAAGTTAGAGCCATATGACGTTTAGACTATTTATGTCTTAGAAAACTGTTTTTAAAACCATAGTTTAATCGATCGTCTGACTCTGTATTTTACTGTGCAACAATACGACTATTTACTGAACACATCGTCCTTTGTATAATACATTATGCAAACGAGGTTCCAGTGTATTCCAGTTTTGCTGTTATCGTGAATATTATTTTATCTCCTATTAGTACACACTTTCAGCATCGAAGACGACAACGTCCACCCGCGGCGGTAGATTCTCTATCGTTAAACTCCATTATAGTCGATCGTGATATATCGGTGGTTTCTATAACATTCTAGTCGATACAAAAGTATTATAATATTATGTACACATAATATGCTGGGAAATCTGTCAAAACATTATAATATAATTACGAGACCGTACTTCACCTGATTTATGCGCTCTCGCAACGATGTCTTGTTTTCCGTATATACTGTGGTACATTTAAATAGCACCACGTTTACCATATATTATATGTAAATACTCTTCAGCGGTTTCGCATATATAGTTTTGGTCATTTTACATTCGCCATACCTATACATATATGTATATTGTATATACACGCAGACCGAGTCATTATTCGCTTGTAATTCGACTTGCGGCCGAGTAACACGCCGTTCGCAACGACCCTGCGATGAACATTTCACCAACCCACGTAGTTATCGTTAATCACGCAGCAGATTAAACAGGCTGTTTTTGTAAATTTTTTACAAACACAATTGAGACCGCCCAACGTACAGCGCATAATATCACCATTTGGAAACTTACTCGTGCTCAGAAGGGGTATGATGATCACTGTGCACGTTCTAGATTTGGTACGTTTCTATGACACCGCGGACCCGTATAGTATAATGCATTTACACTTTTTTTTTTTTTTTTTTTTTTTTAATCATCGATCCAAGTAATTCCTAATTTGTCGACAGTAGTGACAATGCAGGTGGTGACGGTTTTCGAAACACGTGATTTGAGGACACAATATGCAATAGCTTCGTCGCTAATAACCCGTACGGTCACCCATCCGGGATGAGCTAACAGACCACGCAATGCCATGAAGCTGTATTATTATTATTATTATTATTATTATTATTATTATTATTATTATTATTATTATTATTTTACGTGTTGGGTGTGTTAAATCAGCAGCCATTTTGCGTCATTTTATACGAATCTATATTATTGGTACGTTTGCCGTGGACATATACCATGTTCTGTCGTATATACATATTATATTATGTGTTCGACGTTTTAACCGATATTTTCCGGAATGCATGTGTTGGATTTATGGTTTCCTCCGGAAAGGTCCGACGACAGTGGCCTATATGGCTGCTGTCGGGTTTATCTTATTATTACTATTATTATATTAAGTTCATATGCATTATAACATATGTATAAACGTGTTTGGTGTATATATATTATTAACTTTCGGAACGGCGGCGCCCTCAGTCAGTTTCCAGCGATTGATAAGTCGTCAATACGCAATAATGTATACACCGAGTGTGCGTTTTCGGCCGGACGGCAGTTCATCATCAAGTAAACTACTGTTTTTGGATCGAGCCGCTGTACGTTTTCCCGCTGAAAAACATAAATTATCATTCATCTCTCGGAGAAATAGCTCTCTATAATATAACAGTAAAAATAATAATATTAACACTAATAATAAAAATAATAATAATAATTCAAATAATATGAATACGACGGTCCGTGAGTATTAGACGTCGGTATAATATCATAATAATAATAATAACATTAAACACAACACAGCGTCTTCTCCTTTCGTCATTATATACGCAGTGGACGTATAGTGAAGGGGGCACGGTGATAAAAAACCCGACGACAATCGTCTCTCGTTCGTTATAAACCGTACAACTACGATTATATTGCGTGTATTTACGTGTATAACCGTATACTGGGTTCGATAAATCTGGTGCAGTCTCGTTAGCGCCCCGCCACCGTTTGCGAACTCGACGGTTAACGTGAACGTGGAAAAAATAATCTAGTCTCGCCGCCACTACGCACTTAGACCCACCATCATAGATTTGAACGGAAGAGCGCGCGCTGCGTACAATACGACGGTATAAAAATACATTCGGCTAAACACGATTTGGATTTACATAAAAATAGTGAATATCATTAATATATTTATACGTATTAAAGCCAAATGACAGAATAATACTGACTCACTGCACATTGTTTCATTTCAAAAAAGGGCATGAACTTGCAATTTGACATAGTTGTTTTACTAACACTCTACATGTCAAATAGAAAAGAATTTTTCGAAATTCAACCCTTAAGTGGGTAAGAAGGGTAAAAATGAAAAGAAAAATAGGTCCGTATCTAGGGAAAAAAAACCTCCTAGCCGGAATCGCTAATACCATATTTGGTGAGTTGTTTTGTTCTATGATTCAGAGACCTTGAAAAAAAATGATTTTATAAAACTCAATCCCTGAGATAAAAATTGAAAGGGTGTAAAAATGTAATTAATGATATAATAACAGTGAAATAAAAATAGAAATCATAACTTTGACTTTAATCATTTTTCCACGTTTCCTGATTGCAGTTATATAATATAACTTTATTATGTTCTAACACTTCGAACATTATAATATATTATATAATCTCTTTATATATATTGATCTCTATTTACCATTGTAATCCCGTTATTACCCTATTACTTAATAACGCCTTTACCGATTTAGCTAATTATTTTCTTCACGTGTTCCTAATAGTTTAAAAAAGGGTTTTATGGAGAAAAATATTAGCATAGTTACATGGATACTACCAATTCTTATATTATAAAATGTGAGAAGGTTACCGCGACCACCACAGGATGTGCCACCGGCCCTGAAATCTGCGATCGGTATTGTGCATTGATGCTAACCAAACATAGCTAGGCTTTAAAAAATGTATATTGTTATTCCAGTAAAAACAATGCCTCGAGCAAGACTATTCCATGTGAAGCCGGTTGATTCAGCTAGAATAATATAGTTGGATGATTATGACGAGTGAAATAATTGAAGCTAATACATAGGACTTGATCGTTCATTGACAATCAAACATTCGAAACTGTGTTCCTGTCGTGACAGTTACTAAACAAACATAAATACCTATCAATTGTAATATGTGTACTGACGATTACGACTGAAATTATCGTTTGCCATATTAACGTGTCGATGACGTACCGGACACACTCTCTGGACAGTCTATAGAAACATATAACACTATACGATCTGCGATCCATGAATCTCGTAAGTTTGCCCAAGACTACGATCGAAACCGTTCAAGTTTGAATTAGTGAGTCAACGCAAGACGTCAGTATCCGTAAGAGATGTCATGTAAGTAGTATGCGTCTTTGTAATTGAAATCCACATAACGCGGACGAACGGCTAATTCAACTGCCATCGTAGCCCTTTATTTTTATTTTTTAAACGTTATTTCACACATGCATCGGTCGGACTGTATATGCGAGATAATATAGTGTGCTGATATTTTTTTAAACGATATTTTTTTTACACACCCAAAACATGTACGCTCGTGTCTACGTGCGCGTGGATATATTTATGCCGGTGCGTTTTTTTTCCTATAGATTTTTCCTTCCCACTCCATCACTTCACACACGTGCGGAATACTGATGTTCGCCGACCCTTTAACGGCGAGTCCACGCGTATTGAAAACATTTTCGCGCCGATTCGTACAAGTGTTGTGTGTGTGCTCGCATGTTTCGCTATGCACATTACACAGGAGGTGGGTGTTATTATTATTATCAGGGTTATATGAGTACGAAATATTTCACGGCAAATTTTCCCTTCAAAATATTAAACAATCTTGAAATACGTATTTCATTCGAATTCAAATGGCAATACTATATATTATAAATATAATAAAGTTATGGATAACTATTATACTGTGCCTCCGGTTATAAATACATGTTATTAGTTCGGTATTATAAAGCGTTGATTAAATATGAATCAAACATGTACTGTAGTTATAAATAAGTTTTGGAGCTTTTGTTAAATTTGTTTTTACGAATTACTTTATAATTTAAGGAACATTTCAATAATATTTTCCATTTAAATAAGTACCTGCCTATAAATAAATAAGTGTTTACAGTATTTCCTATTGTAATGGTTAAATATTTTAATTTTAATTTTTAACATTTCAAAATTATATAAACTCTCTTTGAAATCGTAGAACTACATAATATAGTTATTGGTATTATTCTATGTTGCGTAAAACGCATGCACGTATCGCAACCCGAATATTGCGTATTACATTACACAAAACCATATTACATTGCTTACGTAAACGTGTGTGTCGGTTCCGCGTGGGCCCTATACTTCCGATACCGAAGTCATTTCTACGTACCTCTACCGTGGGACGACCGCACACGTTGTTATATTTTCGACCAAAATGGATTTATCGCTGAGACGACATGGCGTATAGCCGTTCCCGAAAAACCCTCTACCGCGTTACCGCACGGTCGATTGGCACGCGAATCCGTATTGACGGCGATTCCGGGAATAAATCCGTTGGTCCCGCCAAACCCGATCTAGATGGCGCGTCTGGAGTGACCCTAAAGATAATCCTAGTGGGGTGGTTCAGAATAGCCACGTTTTGATTTCCCTTCAACAACGATGATGATACTCTACGTAATATTATATTGTTGTTATATTTACGGATGGTACCTGTACGCACAATTTTACACCCCACGTGGATCATTGAATATATTCATAAGATCAATAAAAGTATTCGTACATTGTTCGTTTGTCATTGGCGCAGACCAAGGAAAAGGATTATTTTGTATTAATTAAGTTCACCTCATTACATTAGGTAACTTAAAATATGTTTTTTTCGTTGACAGTATTATATATGTAACGCTTTACGGTATGGTTAGATTTAATGAAATGATATGTAACATCCGACTCATGAATAAATATTAATTTAAATATATTAATATTAAATTATTTTTTGTTTGCATCGTAATACATTTTGGGTTAAAAAAAAAATTCGATTTCTGAACTAAATATTTTCTACAATAATTAGTATAATTATTTGAAGCAAAATCAATATCACCAAGGCTTTCTTATTTTAATTCATTCCTAATTCTAAAATATCCGATCTCGTTTTAAAAATATAAATTATTTTAGGTTTTTAAAAACTTGTATATCTTGATTTTATCTTAATTATTTCTAGAAGTATTTTATCCTCCAGTGAGCGATGACCAATAATTGATATTTTTTGTAAAAACTGAATTGTTGGTCAAACTGATAACAAATGTGACTGTGTATATATTATATAATATTATGATGATATTATAGAAATTAATAAATCAACATAATTGGAGAGTTTTCTTGGGTAACGATGAATTTGTTGGTTTTGGTATATTATAATATATTTAGGGGTTCTTTCTTTCCTGGAAAGTATGGAAAATTGTGTTAAGTGGTACTGCGGTTTAAGCCAAAACGATTTATAACACTATAAAAATAGTTAACACTTATGAAAATGTATGGTTTTATTCATATGATTTATGCGCATCTGTTTGTTTAATCCTATCAAGTGCATTGTATATACAAAATCCTCCACTGACCTACACGGAAGGAATACAATATCACGATATTAAACATTTGCATAAATCACGGTTTTTCTTTCTTTGTTCTAATTATTCATAGCGTCGAAAATCAATACTGTCATATGATTGTATACCAGAAAGAAATATAAATATAAATGTATAAAATTTAAAACGTGAACCGTCAACCGACCAGACCCCTGATACTTTATCAATGCTTCGTCAAACGATACTTATAGAACTGTCGATTGACGTTGTCAAACCGAAAACGTATTCTAATGTTCTAATGTCGGCATTCGTGTAATTAGTTAATTTTTAAAATTTAAAACAACATGTTAAAATGCAGCTATTAGGTATACTATACCGGTGGAGCTGTTTTTCTTTTATACCTCATGAAATTCGGTACTTCGCATGCGGTTATGATCGAAATTATTTGTCTAGACAAAACTCTTACAAAAACATTTTAATTTTTTCACTGTATATATGTTTTAGAGAAAGAGAGAGAAAGAGAGGGAGAGAGAGAGAGAGAAAGACAGATAAATAGAAAAAGGGAGGGTGAAAGCTCATTGTTGTTTGGTACGTCGGAAAATAATTAGGTGGGTTCTCGGTAACGCGTGATAGACGGGTGAATGACAATTTACGTGGTCATTGATCATCGGACAGACACGTCATTTTTTCGACGTCTAAAAAGGAGAAAAAAATCGAAAAGATAGGGGTGAAAGTATGATAGAGGCTGGGTGGATGCACAGAATGAAAACTCCTATCGTGTTAGGTCGAACGTGCGCATCTCTATAGATAGGAAAACCTCGACGTCCCTACCTATTCCGCTGACATTAACTCATTCCGCACATAATATAATATAACTAAATCCGTCCGATACACAATAATAAAAAAAAAAAAAAAACGATACTGTCCATTGGCTAGCTATATATTATAATATCACGTGTGAGTATGTGTATATAAACACGACATTATAATGTAATATAATATTATTACACCGATGTAAGCGAGGGGACGCGTGTATAAATATAAAATCGTTTCTTTATCGCGTCACCGTACAACGCATCGTATTATTTATCGCACGCGTTCGTCGACACGTGTACGCTATTTTTTTTTTTCAATTCTTTCGTCCTTCCTCCACAGTAAAAAAGTGTTGTGTCAATTTTTCACGTCCCGCCTTGGTACCCACGTGGGGTACATTATACCACGACACACCGACGAAGACTGCGCGTGTCGTAAGACTCTTCCTTTTCCAAGACAATTTTTCGTACCTATACATTATTTTATATTTTTTTACGTCTAAATAATAATAGCACATTTACACGTGCTACGCGATGTATACGTGCAATAATCAGAATTATATTGTATATTGTTATCGTTTCGGGAAATTGCAGAAAACCATATGAAATCCTATCCCTCCTCCTACCCTCACATAATTGCACCAACACGTCACTATCATGCTCGTCGTACTTAGTCACATCGAGCTCACGACAACTGCTGTAGCCTCGAGTATTGCATAATATTATATTTTATTATTATACTCGTGCTTGATTGGCCGTTAGCCACGGCATAATAATTGGTTGCCATCGATTATGTACAATTTAAAACGCAATATAAAACCCCTCGTACACGGATCGTATAAAATAAATACACTATTGGACTTTGATTTCGTTTGAAATAATTCGTGCAAACCCTCGTGGAATACTGATGTTAACGAGTGACAACAATAATATTACACCTCTCTTCGTCTGCTACATTTGTATTTTCTAATTATTTTTTCAACGCTCGATTGTACACCATAAAAATACCACGTTTCTCCGACGCAGGGTAGTCGGTAATTATAATTATTTACTGTCAACGAAACCATATTATTGTACTCGATGATACGCCCGATCGCAAACGCAAATAAACCACATCGTACGCAATTGGGTTCGCGTATTGCATGGTCTAATAGGGTTCTCATGGGAGCTCTGGAAATATTATTATTACTATCGTCGAAAAAATATTCATGATTGATTGGAAAACGATTGAACTGCTGCAGCAGTTTTCTGAATTCTGATAGGGTCTTTTTCTCCAATTACATTTTAAGGAATATCTGAAAATTAATAGAAATCGATATCATCTAAGACAACCATTCGAATTTATTATTGAAGTGTGTAGGTAAGCAGTTAATTTCGTTTTTCTTTTTTTTTTTTTCATACCCACAATACAAAAATACGTATTGTTATTAATATATTACTTTTTACGCGATTTTCTGAATATTATATTCATATTAAACGTAGTATTGATTGCAGGGCGAGAAAACTTACCGATAGCGATTTCGCTACAGAATAATACTCACTGGTTTTATTTTTTGCGGTCGAATAATTAAAAAAAAAAAAAAAAAAAAAACACTGCTGTTCGATTTGACATAGTTTTTCTTACCTTTTGTAACGCGCTCGTATATTATGTGTCAGTACAGGACTGAAATTAGCCTAAAACACCGAGTAGACCATTTTTTTTTTCGTGAGAGTAGGGTTTATGTCCCTTTTTTATTTAATATCGGTGTCCGTGTCTATACATGTATTTTTTTATATAAATATATACAGGAATATTGTAATCGTAATCCCCGCGGCCGTTTAGATCTTTTCCGACCGACGTTTTCGGTCAGGCGTATTGATCACCCCACCACCACTACTACTGTACCGATGTTAGGCGAAAAATAAAGTAAAACAAAAACCTTGACTCGGAGGACAAAAAAAAAAAAAAAAAAAACAACAAAACAAAATTTGGAAAATCGATTTCCGTTTTATCCGTCCGTCTCTACTTCTCTTTGTCCTTATCTTAGGGTTTTCTCTCTTTGAAAATATCTAGTTAAAGTCCCCTGTGCGCTGTGTGGCGAGTGAAAAAGAGAAAAAAAACCGCACGTATTCTTACTCGCAGCGCAGTTGTTTTACGTAGTGGGACCTACAGGCTCTTTGAGTGTCGCCATGGGCGACTCAAGGACGACGGCGCGTAATCTAAAACTAACTACGACATCGTTGTCGATGTGAGGTGAAAAGGGAAAAAAAACAAAAAAAAAAAAAATCAAAACTATAACGATAACGCGGTAGCGGTTGTAGAGCAGGTTTTTCGAAGCGATGCTGTGCGTTTAACGACGTCATTTTTCCAAACGCCCCCTCGTCGTCTGCTACCAGCGGGTGATTACCCTACGTCAAAAATGCTTAGGGTTTTTTTTTTTTATATATATTTACTTATACCCCTCAATCCTCCCTTCACGGCCGGGGTTTTTCAGTTATTATTTATTATTATTAATATATGACTTTTTCTTCGCGCGTTCATGTGCGATAATGTTTTCCTATCGCGTTCGCGCGTACTGCTTCCGCCGAGTGCGCGCGATATACCTACGCAGATGTGATGTCTGTGCTCCCCGTACCCCTCAAAACACCTAGGAACAATCTACGCGTTTATATTATATTCGGGATTATATCTATATTATTATAAACACTGATGGTTCAGAGTACACGGTATATAATATCTCGGTGTATAATATTTGCAATAGATTATAACGTTGGCATATACGGATATCGCGATATGCTACGATTCTACACGATAACAGTCGTTTTACTACACATATTTGACAGCTATAATTTACACTCCACCACAGTTGTTATAATAATATGATGTTTCAATATTATTGTACCTCAGAATGTTAAAACTACGAGCGTATACATAATTTTATTGTATAACTCAATATATAACTGTCACCCTGTAAATATAATCATAATTTTAACCTCCGTGTTCCCCGCAGAGTCTCGTCGATTATTCATAGGATCGTATTTTGTCGTTGGTCTTTGACATTCCATCATCACCTCATCTGCAGTTCAATATAGAATCGGTGCAGTCGTGCGACCCACTCTTATATTTCCTTGTTGAAAACAAAAACCCGTGATCGCGTCACTGCTACTGCACTCGTGCTCGATAATATAGCAAAAATTACGATTTATTTTTCATTATAATATTAATATTTCTCTCCAGCGTACCCTTTTGCCGAGCCATCTCCTATCGATTCACGCTAACCGCAAATCAGCGCCGCCAACCACTGACATGCAGATTGTCGTGTAAGGGAGTGCACATTATAAACATATTATTAACAATGCGCAGAGTTTGTTACCACAAAAGATTCCACGCCAAATTAAACACGTGCGGTCTTCACATGCCATCCGAAACTATTTCGAAGAAGAGAAACTTACCCGACGAGTGCAAACGACTTGAAAGAAAATGACCCGTTATGATGAGCAGGTAAGATAAAAGTGTATAACAATGAACAAAAACACTCTTTATAATACACATTAAACTTATTGCAGGACTCTGCACTATAGTTATATAATATTTTAATCCTGGATATGAAAATAATAAATAGTTTCCACGCGTCCACCATTGTATTTGGGTCAAAACATCACCGTCTCGAGTATAGTAACGACACAATATATTGCACATTGTTATTGCAAAACAATATTGTTTTTGTTTTTTTTTTTTTTTCAATAAATATATTTATGTGTGTGTGTGTGTGTCTGTGTGTCTGTGTGTGTGTGTGTGTGTGTGTGTGTATGTCTGTGTGTCCGTTTGTCTGTGCGTTCGTACTTGGGTGTGTAATCAACATCGGGAAATTCATGCACGCTTTCGTGGGTATTATCTGTACAACATAATGTACATAAAATGTGCCATCAATATACATACAGGTACTGCACGTGCTAGTGGGTAAATTGTTTCTTGACCACGTTGGTAGATATTCCGCGAGGCAATGAGAAATAAAAATAAAATTGTGAACTTTGTGAACTACGGAAGTATCAATGATTTAACGAATTAATCGATTCAACGTTATTTACATACAATTTAATCATACGCGTATTCCAATAATTTGATGTTTATCGATATAGAAAATTGTTATTCGACTATTTGTGTTCCGCGTGTCCGAATCATATTTAATTGAACGTGATATGAATATATTGTGCTTCACGGTCGATTCTTCGTAAGAGAATTATACTTCTTAATCCTGTCATCCTACTAATATACATGGATTTGATAGATTCACATGAAATATCATGCTTAAATATTTCGCTGTCTATTTGTTATATAATAATAATAATAATAATAATAATAAAAATAATTATTATTATTATTATTATTATTATTATTCTTATTATTGTTGTTATAATTGTTATCATTATTATTATCACCTTCTACGACCGTAATAGCTTAAAACGCTCGTTCCTATATTTAATTAAGGGGTGCCAATCGTCTATTAGGCAAACGACGTACATTTCAAGTCTCTAAAACAGTATGCAAATTTCGCACCGTGGCTCGTAGCTTCATCTCGTTTAACCGACCGTGCTCCCTGACTGTTTCGTTTCGACTATTGTTTTAAATGTGTATAGTGTTATATAGGAAGTCCGTGAAACGTTCAATGTTGAACATTTAAGAGTAGATGGTGAAAAAAAAAATCCTCCCCGAGAAGAGACGTTCTTAACGAACGTTAATTATTTCAACTATAAACAAAAACCGATAAACACGATGACATTCATTGTTTTTCTTGTTCTGTTAGTGGTGAGGCAAAAATCTTACATGGAATGTCATGATGTGACGCGATATTATATAATATGCCCCACTCGCGTAATACTCTGCTTATAATCCAAGTACTTGGCGAAGTTTGCTAAAACTTCTACTAGGCCATCTATTGTATTGTTCTGAAATATTGACCGGAGTAACTGCGAAAAACACGGTAATAGTATATAATATAATCTAATAAATAATAAGATTAAATCAACATTACACAAGTAGGTATGTAATAACCGTGCAACTTGGGACATCAAACTTTACGAATACCTTGTCATCAATACAGCATGTAGACGTTACTACCACTGTATAATATTTGTTGTGTTCTAATGGAAAATAACAATGATCGGCAGATGGTGCACCATGATATCTAACAATGATAAAAATTTGTATTATTACAGTACAAAACTATTGTTGTACGTACATAGCCAGCACGTATACCAGTTGTAGCGATATATATATATATATAATATCTTACATAAAACATAATAACTCCCGAGTAAGTCGGGAGATTGTCGTATCGTTTGTTCAGTTGTAAAGTATTTTATCGAAGCTTCATTTTATCTCAATAAGACAGCCTCACGAAGAACTGTTACATTAAGTAGTACAATATGATTTCTCGGTTAATTAAATAATGATATCGCATAGCGTTGCGTATTTGTTAACCGAAATATAGCTCGGACCGCGTTTGGTGCAATTACTTTTAATGAAAAAGTGTGTTTTTTATAATATAAACAAATTACACTAGGTTTATGAATTTGATTGGTAAATATAAATTAGCTCAAACAGTTCTCAATTTGAAGTTTTAAAACTTTCGTTGTAATCAAATTAATTTCAACTCTTCTTTTCTCTTGCAAACGTTTACGGAGGTGGTTTCTGTTTCTAAAATAGATTACATTTTTCAAAAGTTTTATAGATGTATCTATTTACAATTTAACTACAATACAATCTATATAAATTATAATGAAGTTTGCACTTTAGACTCTTAATATTAAAGATGTTTTCGAGATAAGGTACAATTTTGAATCGGAAACTGCAACTTCTTTTAAAATATTAAGTAACAAAATTATTATCAACGTAAAAATATAATTATTATATTAATGAACGAAGGAAAATCAAATTGCATTTTCAATTTCATCGTATTGTAGTTTTCTTTAGTTAAATTACATTTTCTTTTCCGAAATATACTCCTGCAACATTTATTTATGAACTCAACTCAATCAAACCCAGCATATAATAATAATTGTAATAATAATTATTGTAATTATAATAATTAAACTTTTTTCATACGATTTTTTAGAACGGTATTATTGTTTGATATAGTTTTCAGAATTAGTTTATCATACCTTTAGGACTAAAATTGATATTAGTGGAGGAAGGGTGACGTAAAATCTTTTCTATAGCCCCCCTCTCCTCTTCACTAAATATGGGAGGGCAACAAAATATATGACCAAAAAAATGTGAACTCGGTTAGACCAGCAGTTCAATGTGAGATTTTTTTATGTTAACGATATCGACCGTGGCACGACGGTAATGGTTTGTTCTTCCAGTTTATAGACGCGATAATAATTCAATCAGAGCTACTCAACGACTAAAGTCGATTTATACGATGTGTTCAAGTGATCAAAAATGTTGCTTGTTACTGTCTCCAATTGTGTTGTTATTTGTGACTGTGACTAATAACAACACGTAATTCTAATTGAAACTATTAAAACCCACTATTTGTACATGATGGTTTGTGTTGCTTTTGTTAATTTATTCTATTGTCCGTATCGTCGTTTGGCGGCGCAATACATTTAAATTGGACTGTGATAATATTGGTGAGTGAATATAAGTATAGGTGGAGGGGATAATACTCGTTTGTAATTGTTACACTTTTACTTACTGGTTTTTTTTTTTTTTTATCATCTCTCTGCAGCTCGTCCACCACTGACACGTCCGGTTTACGTCCAATTATTTTAATTGACAAGGTTTTTTTTTTATAAAATGCCCGTATTGAAAACGTACTATTTTCTCATTGGATTACAAAATCTTAATTACAAGACTCCGTGTTTACTTAATATCTATGAAAAAAATCATTCGAAACAAAAAAAAAAAAATATATATATATATATACGCGAACGAAACTGGTGAATAATTTCCGGAGGGTTAAATAAAAAATATTATTCCTTACTGCGTTTGTTTTCAAACGAATTTCAGTAAGTTCCATTCAGTAAAAAAACCTGGGATTTCCAATTCTATAGGAAGACAAGATCTTATTGTTGTTTTTATAAAGAGCATATATTCTATAATAGTATACATTTAATTTCTAATTATAGTAAAAAAGAGAATAAACACATTTTAATTTTTATAAACTACACATATCTATTATATATGTTATTCATAGATAAGGAATTATTTTTTGTTAAAAAAAAAAAAAAAAATGCGATATTTGAGGTTGCTTTTATTCCGAATATTATGAAAGGATGAGTATTGATGTGAGGATCGTATTCAAATATACTTCATGCTTATATACCCTGGGTACAAACACTTGATATAATAAAACGGCATTATCTATATTTTAATGACGTGATATAAAGTAAGTTCAATGTGTATTCTGTCCAGACATACATATATACACGTTCTATTCAGTGAAAAAGGTTTAATCGGGTCATGTAGAATCTAGCAATAATACTTTTGCCGATATTCTGTAGCTCTTACCACTAATTACATTCTTATTATTTATAGATTTAAATATATTTTTATGTTTATTTACTATCTTTATTGTTATTATAATTAATTTAAATAAGCTTTTTGTCTGCCCAATAACATGATGTTAATTGATAATTATATCACCTTTTTATGTAACCCATTTAACGGGGTTCAATACTTTACTAAATACTTTATAATTTTATATACACCCCCTCCTTCTTCTATAACGTTGTTGTTTTGAGTAATGGTGCTAAATGATGCTAATGTTGACATCAGCTCCTATCTCCTTGGCAGCCGTAAATATACCACTCCGACGACGGTGATTTATAAATTTTATTCCAAAACCCAAACGTTAACAAATCAATCTATAAATACTTATTTAAAAAAAAAGCGTAGTTGATAGTTAGTTAAAACTTAAAATATACAACAGAACTAATATAAGCTATATTTATATAATTTTTGTGTAGGTTTCAATGCCAACAATAACAAGTGAACCTGCAGATGTAAATTTACAATTGTATAAAAAAAATGCGGAGGGATTCATCTGTGAAGATACATTTGAATTTTTCAAATAAAGTCTCTTAGTCGGTTTTTTTTTGACAATCCAAACAAGTATTTATGTAAAACGAGATTAAAAAATTGCTTTATTCTTGTCTAATTGAAAATTATTAGTACTCGTCGTTTCGGGTTTCGGTTATCCGGATATATTATAATATACTTTTGTGAGTGTTGAATATTTTTTCATTTTTTTATTTTGAGGCGACATTATTCCGAACAAAATTAAAGTAAATGATAATTTTTTCAAAAGTATAAATATTTATTTTAACAAAGGGTAAACAATTTATATATGTATGTATATATGTGTGTATGTATGAAAAAAAAGAACGCATTAATGAATCCCAAACTTTTTGCTTATAAATCAGGGAAACGAACTGTAGTCTGACACTTTTGAAATTCAACATGGTCGTATTCTCGCAACCCTTATTCGCTTGCTAATTTTAACATATTGTTAAACTTTGTTGTCAAACTTAATTGTCGAGGTTTTCACACGCACATAAAACGGTGGTGGTGGCGTGGTGCATATAATTCGAATGTTACAATATACGAAAAATATGACATATTCCAAGTACAAAAATTTAAATCAATCAGCTGTGCCGCGTCGCGTATAAGAATAAAAGTCGGTGTATTACATTGAGTGCATTTTCATAAAAATTATGTCCGAGATGTCGTGCAATCACGTTAATTGAGATTTTTTTTATATTTATCGACATCGAATTCCCAAAATGAATTCGACATGTTATTAAATCTTTTATTTGTTGTAATAATTATTATCGAGGTGAATACATTCAAACCCACTACGCTATTAAGAAACGCCCACGTAATGAGACAATATACGTGAGACGCCCACGTAATTATTTTATTTTATTTGGGAATGAGAACATTTTCTTTAATAATAAATTGTTACTATCACTTAACGGTCTTTAGTATCCAATACATGCTCATTATTTCTGTAAATTTATTCTGCTCGTACTTTTTTCAAAATAATTGCCATAAAATTGTAAATTTAACTCGTGCATACTTAGCGCTTCACGATTCATGAGTACAAATTTAACACACACACACACACAACATTTTCTGCTTATAAATGTTTTTTTATCATTTTCTGTACAAAATAACTAGGAATATGATTTTAAGTATTTATCAAATAAAAATGCTTTGTGTCATGATGGCTAAACAAAACACTCTGCCAAAGCCCTATAAATCGTTTAAGGACTAAAATCAACAAGACTGTATAACTAATAACTTTCCAATGAAAAGGTAATATTAACAAATATCATAATATGGAAATGAAAATTGATTTTGAATGTTTTTTTCTCGGAGTAATTAGATTTTTACTTAATTAAAAAATTGAAACTGATTTTAAAATATCAGCCACTACATATTATGATTGACAGTTGAAGTTGTTCTAAATGTTTTCTGATTATTAACCAGTTGATTATATTATAAGTACCTACTTTTTTTTTTAGTTTCACTTTACTTTTGCAATATGGTTTTTTGTGACCCGAAAAAATAGAAACGAATAAGCTGTCATAGACTTTATACGATAAAGAAAAAACAACACGTAACTGTAAACTTTATAGTGATGTGTATTTTTTTCTTCCAAACAGTAAGCTTACAAATAGTAAAGTGCTCTACAAAAGTTTCGTTTGGTATCTTAATCGATTGCAAATTGGACACAGGTGCGATTTTGGTTTTGTCAAAATTGCAAATACTCTGTGAACATCGGAAAAGAATCCGAAAACGAGAATTCCTACCCGAACTATTCACAAAACTCAAACCATTCATCGAATTCTAAAATAACCCCGTTTTAAATATTTCATAAACGCATTGAAAAAACAGTTTTTATGAATTCTTGTCAATGGTTAGTTGAGCGTTTGATCTAATTTTTCGCGTTTGAAACGAAATGAATCACGTGAATGAAACCTAAAGTTTGTAAACTGATAATATAAAAAGTGCTAAAAAAACAATTCGAAATAAAATTAACATTTTATTTTAATTTGTTTCTCCTCAGATTTAATTTTTGATTTAAGTTTATATTTTCAAGAATTATGTAAATTGTATTAATTTGGAAACCAAAAATAATATTACACCCTGTCAACTACTTAATTTTCTCCTCTTTTCGTACACTGCTGCAGCACTAATATTGTGGTCCGGATGGAATTTTCAACCAGACGTACCATGCACCAGAAAAATGAAACAAAATATAATAATTATATATACGTGGGTGAGGTTACATTTTTTTTTTTTTTTTTTTTTTTATTAACTTCACGAGTTTTTTATACGCGATTGATATTTATACGGAGTTATTGAATTTGATTTTTTCCACTGCTTGTATACATATAACGCACCCACGAAAGTAGTGTATTTTATCAAATATTCCAATCGCATAATGCGTATATTGAAGACGATGGCTTATTGGTAGTCGGACATCGAACACGTCTAAACATACGCGTTATATTGGGACGTTGACATAATCTGCTATCTATACATAAAAATATATTATATAGTTATTAATTTCGTCGTATATTTTCGCATCCATCGAATATTGTTATCTAATATATATATACTTATATAGTGTTGAAACGATAATTATTCTTTTGTGTTATTAGTTTTCACTTGGACCGCAGTTATTATCATCAATGCGTCATTGTAATTCGTTTGGAATGGAATTTCTTTGTGTTTTACCGATGCACGCGCCGCTGTCATGCCGCCGGTTCGTCGTCGCCTCCCTCCGTACGCTTATGACATCGATCATTTCCTGTGCCACCAAAGCCGGTGGCCCATGGAAAAACCTTTTAAACATTTTGTGTTTCGCGCCCACCGTCGATGAGGAAAAAAAAATAAAATTGTTTCATAAAGTCAATTTATGTGTTAATGGAAAGTTTCCACTTTAAGCCGCGGCCGCCAATCGAAATCCGTCGAGCGACTCTATACTATACAGCTTACAGCTAGGCTGGTCACGAGGACGTTGACGGTGACGACAACGAGAAATGTGAAAACACTGGCCCGGAGTGTGTTGATGGATGAGGTTTTTCTCCCGTTTTGAAACCGATCGAAGATCACAATCGCGTAACGTCTTTCGGCCTCGCTAGAAGATTTATCGTCCGCGATTACTGTCCATTTAGCCGCTGCTGCCTCTCTACGGTTTCCGCCTCGGATTTTATTGCAAATCCCGTGGGCCGAATTTACCTAGCCGAAACTTAGGAGAGGTATTATTCATCTCGGAACAACTTTTATTCCAAATAGCGTAAATATATATAGGTACGTACATCGTATCTATTGCGTCGCGTGCGGCCATTCTTCGATAGAATTCTATTCGTGCGTAATAGCGCGCATCGGAGTCGAAAAATATCTGTTTATTCGGTTTATCTAGAGATTTTTTTTTTCCATCTATACCTTGTTTTTGAATTTTCCTAGTTTCACTCGTACCGGTAAAGGTAAATAAAAAAAAAAAAAAAAAAATGTGCGCAGTGTGTTTATGTTTTAAAAACAATATTATGTAAGTACAGTTTTTCGCGTCAAAAGACATTGTTTCAGTAGAGTTTCTCATTCGAATTAAAATTAGTTAAAGTATTAATTATAATATTATGTTTTAACGTGGCAGAAAAATTGAGCGAGCATAAATTCCGATATCTTTGCATGCAATGTATGTTGCGTATTTAATTTACAAACACTATATTATTATCTCTGGTGTTATTCTGTTGTCGGCCGGTTTTATTATAATATGTTATATATAATACGTGTAACACCACAACCCCCATCTCCGTTTGATTACACGGTACAAAAGGCTTTGCAGCAATTGAGAATGAGAATATATATATTATTGATTATTATTTTATTATTAATATGCTCACCGAACGGAACATAACATTTAGTCGAACTGATTCGAGAGAGTTATGTTCGTTTTACTTTTTATATTAAACTGATTTTGAAACAAAACGTTAAACCATTATAATACATTTTTGGATTACGTGGATTCTAATTATAAATCTTTAGATGTTTAACACTAAAGATCAAATCTTGCTTAAAATGTTGATTTTTCGCATTAAAATACATGTTGATATTTACCATGTGTAAGCAGTCTGTTCTCATTAGTACCTGATCGATAAACTAACAATATTTCGTATCACATATTTGTACATATTTTAGGCAAATTTTTAATGAAAACGCATTTTTTTATAAATGTAATGGGTACCTAAACAAATTATTTGATCAATAAAAATATACTTTATAGTTTTGCATTCTAAAATATTGATTAAAGTAAAAGTATATCTCACAAAAAATTAAAATTTTAAAATCTTAAGCCAACGTTAAAATAAATTATTAAAATTTAATCATATTTTTAATAATAAGCACAATAGTATTTTTGTTATATTTTCTGATTTTAAGTTACTTTTTTTGTTTATGTTAACTTTTTTTTGGTAAATACAGAAAAAATAAGGCCATATATGCACATTTTTTTCATTATTTCTCTCTTCTTCTTACATCACATTTTTCAAAATTCTCCCTGAATTTAGAAAATGTTGAAACTTAAATATATTCAAAAATATTAATTTGTATGTGTACACACTTCAAAAAGTTCTAGAAAGGTTTTCACAGATGGGTAATTTTTTTTAAAAATAACTAAAATTGAACAAAAGTTGTTGAATTTGTCGAATCATACTGAAACACTCAGTAAGAATGTTGTTATATCAATATATTTTTTGGTTCTCGAGTGTGTCGAAGGTTCGTAATGGAAAACCTCGGAACCAAATTTTCTCTATGAAACGGGATTATTGGATATCATGTCAGTGGTTAAAGATGGTTTACACTTAAAGTTCGGCAACCGCGTTTCACGTTGGAACTGGGACTTAAAGTTTTGTAGACCTATTTTCACATGATACGCTCGCATCAAGATTGGTTTGAATAATCGTATTTGTATTTGGAATTTTAACCGGACCCCAGATTTCAACCGTGGATGGACCTTCGATGATTTCACTATAGCAATTCATCAAGTACCTATTATATTGTGTAAAATATGTGTATCACGATTCGAAATCACAGTTCGTTGTGGAATAACTCGGTTTTTGTACATGGTTATCGGCGAAGAATTTCGAAACCCTATAATATAAGTAGCGCGGCTTATGCGCTTGTCGTTCTTCGGCAAGGGTAGTGCAGACGTTTTTATTTTTAATATTTAATTTGCAATCGCGAAACACGGAGGATCGTTAATCTTCACCGATGATATAGGTGTTCTCATTGTATGCGGAACGACTTTATATTCTCTCGTTATTATTAATTCAATACATCGTTTATTCCCGTAACAATTTCGCGTTTCATTTAAGCGGTAACCGTGAGTTATCTCATTGCTATTTCGAGGTTTTCGTTTACTCGCAAAAATTATGTTCCTTTATCGCCTAGTGTACGTACACCACTTCTGTATTCAGGACGGCCGGTCGAACTACGAAATGTATACCGTTTCGCTCGTAGAGAACACCATATATATACAGACATAATAGATATATGAAATAACACTATGGAGGAATATTGGCTCGTGATATTTTATTTATTTATGTTATTTTGAAGCAGCGAACGTCGGTAGCAAAACACCGGTCGTTAAGATATATGAATTGAAAAATAAAAACACGAAGGGAATTTTACGAAGGATTTTGCAAAATCTGAGTCAGACTCGATCGAATGCTAGTGACACGTCCGGGGGGAAAAAAACTAAAAAAAACACTATAAAACAGTGAGAGGGTTTTTTTTTCCTTTGCTCCAGACTAGATGCGATGTATCTTGAATCGTATTATATTATATTCATGTATCATAAATTCTTCAATACGATTCGTGGAACCTGAACCCTGGACGTTTGGTTGGGTGTCTTCTTTCTCCTATGTATATATTATGTAATTGGCATCGTATACCTTAGACGTGTGTTCTCAGAATTTAGAATAGAGACAAAATAACGAGATGGTAATAACAAGCTTACGAGTGTATATTGCAGGTATATGTTGTTGAGTAGTTTAAAGTTTTATCAGATTTCAAGATGGAAAATATGTTGTTAACGGAAAAACGGTACGTCGACCAGGAGAAATATAATTATAATAACTTAGAGAACGTTTGCGCCTTTGAGCAAGTGATGATTGAAAGCTATTTCAGAAGTGTTTAAATCATAATGACAGTATTTCAACGAAACTTAATTTATGCATCTAAAAATTTAGTGCGATATGAACTAAATATACACGTTCAGTAATTTCGTCATGGATCTAGGAGAAGAATTATAGCTTGACATTTTTTCGATGTGGGTGTAGAATTCGTTTTCCGTGAATTAAGTATTGTAATGTCAGTTTAATGCAAAAAAAAAACTCGGTATTACTAGGGATAAACAATATTTTATGGCGTGTATTCAATGCTTTCGAACAAATATTTACTACTTAACATTTATCTAGAAAGTATTTACTATTTTATACATGTATTATATAATATCAGCGTTGCTAATATCTCTATTGACTGCATTTAATGCATTAAGTTTTTTATCTTCTTCGATAAAATATACGAACGCGTGCATATTAGGTGAATATAGGAAGTAAATAATACTACAAAGTGTATACTTCTTGAGTGCGTGTGTAACTCAACAATACTACCGCTCGTAATCTGTGTAATGCACGAACTGCTGTTGTCTTGGTTGTTTTGCGATGTATTTATGTATTGACATCGGCAGTTTTGTCGATAAAATATAACGTATTATTGAAACAATAATAATAATATAGTTTTACCAAACAATTTACCAATTGAAATAATAATAATAATAAAAAAACACCCATAAAAACAACATATCAGATGTGAAAAGATGCAGTGGAAAACTTATAATATAATAATATATAATCTGGATCGACGTATTGCAGCTTTATTATTGTGATAATAATATAATAGTGTATAATACTTGGTGCGCCAATGATCTGCTGTCGGTGTCACCAAATCGTATTCGAATTTACTATATGCAAAGTTAATAAGTTCTGTTCGGTATGATAATAAAACGAATTATTAAATGCAATTTATACCCGCCGATAACATAATATCATTATGATAATATCACACTATACGTGCGCGCATCACCGCATTATATGATACCGTTTACAACTACACCGCGGTACGACGATGACTTAACAAGACTTGACGTTTTCATTAGCGTATATAATTTCGTCTACTGCAGGTTCAAATGTATTCGATAACATTTATGTTACACGCACACGTATAATATTATAATAGATCACGTTATGTAAACTTATATTATATGAAGACGTCAACACTCGTGTCATGTTAGGTTAGACTCTGTTCGTTCACTTTCAGCTACGGCGAACTAGGTTCGGTATTATACCACGCTCATAATTATTGCAAATAGGCTATAATATATTATAAATTATAATATTATACTTACTATATAATATGTATACGTCAAAGACCAAGTCGCTCGTCATTAATACACGTCTATTAACGACACGCAATTTCGGTGGTAATTACTGCCGGGGAAAATATTATTACGTTCCGCGTATACTATATCATATTATATTATGTATAATAGAAATCGCGACCACCACGTGATGCTCGTTCGTCCTATTAATCCATCATGAGACTTCCGCGAACCGGTCAGGAAGCGAACGAACGCCTTCTTGCCGAATGATAGCAATCTATATTATAGTTACGGGTATTGCGTTTGATGACGACTCCTCTACAACAGGCACCTGTAGTCTTTAAAATATGTATAAAATAGGTCTAATCCTACAGTTGAACCGCAATCGGATCTGAAATATATTACTAAAATAAATAACCATTCGATAGGTGTATCTTGAAAACATACCGATACAAAAATACATAACCGTTGTGTTCGAAAACTTATAATCAACAATAATTGTTTCGCCTAAATTTAATGCCTGTGCTGTAATGTTTAAATATTTTATCGAGCAACTTCAGTCAAAAAATAATAACAATAATATTAAGTATTAACTGCGGGTATTACATTATAATATATTCTATTGTATTCGACGCACGTAAATCTCATGTGTTATACAATCGATGGCGGCATTGTGGGGGCTGAGTACATCAATTTGTATTTTTTTTTTTTTTGAAACTATAGAGTTATCTTTTGGTTTAAGACAGGGGTTTTTGATCTTTTTCAATCACGGTACACTGGCGTGATACTCTGCATAAAGTGTTCACCACGTTTTTCAGCCACAAATATTTATTAATATTTTTTTTTAGGTCATTATTAATGTTTTTTTTATCAAATTACGTAATTATAATTGTATATATTTTAAATAAGTTAAAAACTTTCAAAACATTGTGGTGTCCCATTTGTTAAACTAATCACTAGCGTAAAGATACCATGTTTTATTTTAGAATTAAAAATATACCGATTTCTTATTTTATTTCAAATCATATATCGAGTAATTTTACATATACTTTCCAATACGATGTCTGCAGGTTAAAATAAAGAAAAGTCCGTACAAGTGCACAAAACTTCTTCGGTCTGCATCCCGCGTACAGTATATAATAATATGCATCCGTGTTGTTCGAAAAGCATTTGCGGTCACTGTGGATGCGTGTACATAAATACGGATCCAGTAAGCCGACGGATGTTGAAAAACAGAGCTGCGTCTGTTGTGGTCGCTTGTCAGTTTCGGGACCTCAGGCTGCACAAAATCCTGCTCGGAGGATTATCTGCTATGCATATTATTTTATTATAATATTTTGTACAAATAATATATATATATATATATATATATATATATATATATATATATATATATATATAA